>QRFJ01000086.1:1181993-1381253 GCA_006176705.1 Cocos nucifera | reverse complement strand
ATTATCATAGGCTGCTCCTCTACCACCGAGGTAGATAGACCATCTTGATGCAATCCAGTTCCTACAATGAACATGCTATAGCCAACATACACCTCAGGATTCCATATGGCTAGGAGACCGAGTAATGGTGTAGTCAAACTATAACACCCTCAAGGTGAACTGTCGATGCATCTCAGGTCAAAGAACCAGACACACTACTGTAGCATCGAGTCGGTCATTGACGAGAAGGTAGACTTTCTAATGACTACTCGAGGTGGTCACGCTCAGTGCCCTCGTTCTCTAACGAGTACCTGTACTTTCGCTCCGATGTCTCCACACCATAGACTCAAGACTCATCTACTAAAGAGAAGCGATCGTACACCAACCTTATGGATCAATCACCATCCTCGTGATGATCCTATGGTCGGGAGCTGTTTATGAGTTAATAATGATTATTCATGTCTTAAATTTTTAACTCTTGAAAATATGAATTATCATTACCATTAACTCAAAGGATGTATCACAGACACTAAATACATAGGTGTGATAGAAAATAACCCATTTTATTAATTATAGTTAAAATTATAATTTTGCCCCTAGAAGTGTATTACAAGTGTCAGCCAATTCTAGCTTCTAGGGCACATATATCTAACAGATAAATACTGGAGTCCCATACGAATGGGACTCCAGGTTGCTTCTTGGATTCAAACTAGGTGACCCTTACCTATAGACTTTGACCACTCTAAGGTGCCATCTAAGAATGAATCTATGGGGCTCTCATCTGATTGGATCAGGTGATGTCATACCATTAATCAAATTTAGATTTGATTGTACGAAGCAATGCGATTGACTGGGATGATGCAGCACTGCATGGTGCAGCAGGATTTATAAATAAACCCTGTCTATGCCCAACCTTAAAGAGAGTTCCTCTTAGCCCACGCCCCAAGGCTAGCTCTCTCCCTCCTCCATACCATCTTCTGACCCTCTCTCTCCTCTCCACGTCTAAGGAAGTTGGGCTTCAGTTTGGTGTGATCCAGGCAAGAAAAGGCTGATGAGAAAGGAAGAAGGCAGCACTACTGTAGAGATGACCGCTGATCTTCGAAAGAAGTTTCGAAAATCCTCCAAATCATATCTAGATCTGATTTTTGGAGACGTAATAAAGAAGGAGAAAATCTTCAGATCCAGCCTGAGTGAATACCGATAGAGGTCAGGCACTTGCATGGCTAGATCCAGAACCTCAGGCAATCAGTAGGATCATCAAAGGATAATCAGATTACCTAAATCAAGGTAACATTAATTTAGATTTAATTTAATTTAATTTTTTTATTTATTAAATCATAAAATTAGATCTAAAAGGTATTAGATCTGATTTGAATCTAAGAAAAAATTTTTGAAATACCTCTCGAAATCAGATTTGCGAACCTGATCTGAAAAATATGATTTCTCTTCAACTAGTATAAAGCTAGTTATATAAATTTTTTAGATCAATTAATTTTCTATTTTTTTTATTTAGATTGATGAGTCAGTTGGTGAGACCGCACCACCCACTAGAAATCATTAATCATGGAGATTTTTGCATCTCTACAGAGGAAGTGTAGGGATCCAAGAAAATAGTGGAAGCTAATTTATTTAAAAATAAAATTTTTAAATAAATTGGTCAAGTCATAATTACAGTATCTAACTAGAATCTTTGACTCTCTATAGAAAAATATCTGCGTCCAACCCATTAGCACGTATCCTGGACACACATAGACTGATCGGACCCAATTATAAAGATTGGCTCAGAAACTATCAAAATTATTTTGGGTTTTAAGAAGTTAACCCATGTATTGGATCAGGACCCTCCCACCTTACCAGCCCGTCCATCCACTGAACAGAGAGCATCTCTGGAAAAATGGATAGACGAAGATAATAAGGTCCAGATATTACATGTTGGGCTCGATGTCTGATGAGCTCCAGCGCCAACATGAAGATATCAGGACTGCTCGCCAAATGTTGGCTCACCTGCATAGGAGATGTTTGGTGAACAGAGTCGTGCAGCCAAGTATCAAGTCACGAAATGACTTTTTAAGGCTAAGATGCATGATGGACAGTCAGTCCAAGATCACTGTCTGATGATGATCAAGAACTTGAAAGAGCTTGAGAAGCTCGGTGTGAAGTTAGACTTGGATCTGCAGAATGATATTATTCTGCAATCCTTGACTGATGCATATGGGCAATTCATCATGAATTACCACATGCATAAACTTCAAAATTTCTTGGCCGAATTAATGAACATGCTGGTCACCGCTGAGCTTTCTATGAAAGGTTCTAAAGGCTCAGTTCTTGCTATGGAATGGACTTCTTCCAAAAAAAAATCTTTTGGAAAGAAAAAGAAGTCTGCAAAAAAGCAGAAGATGGAAGGAGGAAAGAAGAAGAAGGCAGAGCTGAAGAAGAAGGCCGCTGATCAAAGAAAAGTATTTTCATTGCAACAGTGACGGCCACTGGAAGCGGAACTGCCCTACTTACCTGGCCACCCTGAAGAACAAGAAGGAAGGTCCTTCTGGAGGTATGCTCGTTATTGAGTCTAACCTTACGATTTCTTCTGCATCCAGTTGGGTGCTTGACTCTGGTTCTAGTGCTCATCTGTGCACTTCCATGCAGGGTCTTGAGGATAGCAGGAGGCTGAGGGATGGAGACATGATCCTATGCATCAAAAATGGAGCAAGAGTTGCTGCCGTAGGCCGGTGAAAACATACCCTCTTCGATTACCATCTGGTTTAGACTTAGTTTTGAAAGACTGTTATTATGTGCCTGCAGCTAGCAGGAATTTGATTTCTATTTCATGCTTAGCACTAGAAGGCTATGTGATTACCTTTTCTTTAAGGACCATTGTAACATTCTTTATGAAAGAAATAAAATTGCAAATGGTTTTCTTATTAACGGTCTTTATCAGCTACATATTGATGTATCTATTCTTAACTATCGAGCAAAACGTGAATGCCAAAAATGACCTAGGGATAGTCCAAATGATAGATATCTATGGCACCTAAGATTAGGTCATATAGCAGAAGATAGGATCAACAAATTGGAGAAAAATGGGCTATTGAGTCCATTGACTTTTGAGTCATATCCAACTTTATGAATCTTGTCTTCAAGGCAAAATGACTAAACTCCCTTTTGTAGGACATGGGGAAAGGGCCACAGATCTTCCTTGCCCTAGTACATACTGATGTGTGTGGCCCATTTGATGTGCCGGCTAGAGGCAATTTTGTCTACTTCATTAACCTTTATCGATGATCTTATCTAGGTATGGGTATGTGTATCTTATGAGACACAAGTCTGAAGCTTTTGAAAAGTTCAAAGAATTCAGACATGAAGTAGAAAAACAAACTTGAAAAACCCATTAAGGTTCTTCGATCAGATCGAGGAGGTGAATACCTTAGTCCGAAAATTTTTAGACTATCTCAAGAAAAATGGCATAGTCTCTCAATGGACTCCACCAGGAACACCTCAACTCAATGATGTTTCAGAACGGAGGAATTCGGACCCTATTAGATATGGTCCGATCCATGATGAGCTTCACAGACCTTCCTGATTTTTTTTGGGGATACTGTTTGTTAACTTCAATATTACTCTACTGAATAGGGTTCCTTCTAAAATCGTTCCTACCACACCGTATGAGATATGGCATGGTAAGAAATCCAAGTCTGAGTCATCTCAGAATTTGGGGTTGTCCGGCTCATGTCAAAAGACAACAAGCGGACAAGTTAGAGTTTAGGTCCTTCAGAGCTCGATTCATAGGATATCCTAAAGAGTCATTAGGATACTATTTCTACATTCCAGAAGATCCACAATGTGATTGTGAGTCGACATGCCATCTTTCTTGAAAAATAGTTTATTCAAGATAGCGGCATTGGAAAGCAGATCAAGCTTGATGAGAAAGTCTCACAAGTAGCAACGAGCTAAGGACCAATTGGAACCAAATCAGGTTGAGCCAATCCATTCACTACCTCCTCCACCTCGTAGATCGGAAAAGAGTTTTCCATCCCTCCTGAGAAGGTACTTAGGTACTATTTCAGAGGATGTAGAGAAAATATTTCCTCATAGGTAATGGGGTTCATGGTGATGATCCCAAAATCTATAACGAGGAGATATCAGATATCGACTCCGAGAAATGGTTAGAGGCAATGAAGTCAGAAATTGACTCGATGCACTCAAACCAAGTCTGGAACCTTGGTAGATCCATCCAGAAGGTATAGTACCTATTGGGTGTAAATGGATCTTCAAGAGAAAGATTGGTGCAGATGGGAATATGGAGACATTCAATGCTAGATTAGTGGCAAAAGATTATAGTCAACACGAAGGCATTGACTATCAGGATACCTTTTCACCAGTAGCTATGCTAAAATTCCATCCGCACATTTCTTGCTGTTGCAGCCTATTTCGATTATGAAATATGGCAAATGGACGTGAAAATGGCATTCTTAAATGGATATCTTGAGGAAAGATATCTATATGGAACAGTCGCTAGGTTTCACATCCAGTGATGACTGATCACAAGGTTTGCAAGCTGCAAAGGTCCATATATGGACTTAAGCAAGCATCTCGGAGCTGGAACACTCATTTCAATGATGTGATCAAAATTATTTGGTTTCATCAAAAATGAAGAGGAACCATGTGTCTTCAAAAAAGGTCAGTGGGAGCGCTGTTGTCTTCCTCGTATTGTACGTAGGATGACATCCTCCTTATTGGGAATGATATTTCCCATGTTGACCATAGTCAAAATGTGGTTATCTAAAGAATTCTCCATGAAAGACCTAGGAGAAGCATCCTTTATTCTAGGAATTAAGGTCTATAGAGGATAGACCGAATAGGATGCTAGGACTTTCACAGAAAATGTACATAGAGGAAGTACTAAAGAGGTTTAGTATGGAAAACTCTAAGAGGGGTTTAATACCCTTCAGACATGGCATTCATCTTTCCAAGAAGATGTGCCCTAGCACACCTGAGAAAAATAGAACGCATGAGCAAGATCCCTTATGCTTCAGCAATAGGGAGCCTCATGTATGCCATGCTTATGTACACGACCTGATATAGCCCATGCTGTGAGTGTCATGACAAGCAGATATCAGTCAAATCCAGGTGAAGAACACTGGACTTCTGTGAAATGTATCCTTAAGTACTTAAGAAGAACTAAGGATATGTTGTTGGTCTTTGGTAATGGAGAACTCCAAGTCTAGGGGTATACAGACTCGGATTTTATGTCCGATGTAGATGATCGAAAGTCGACATCTGGGAGTCTGTTTGTGTGCAATGGTGGAGCTGTCAGTTGAAAAAGTTTCAAGCAGACAGTGATAGCAGATTCCACCATGGAAAGCAGAATATATCACTGCATCAGAAGGCTGCAAAGAGGGCATTCTGGTATAAGAAGTTTGCCATAGAGAATCAGGAGTGAATGCCATCAGATGCCATTCCTCTATACTACGACAATAATGGCGCCATAGCCCTTGCTAAGGAGCCGAGGTCTCACCAAAAATCCAAGCACATTGAGCGGCGATACCACCTCATCCGTAATTACCTCGAGAAGGGTTACGTCGAGGTCAAGAGAGTCGACTCCGCAGATAATGCGGCAGACCCACTTACAAAGCCGTTGGGCCAGCAGAAGATCGAAGCCCACCTTGAGAAGATGGGACTTAGATTTGTAGCCAATTGGCTTTAGGTCAAGTGAGAGTTTGTTAGATATATGTGTCCCTAGAAGCCAGAATTGGCTGACACTTGTAATACACTTCTAGGGGCAAAATTATAATTTTGACTATAAATAATAAAATAGGATTATTTTCTATCACATATGTGTATTTAGTGTCTGTGATACATCCTTTGAGTTAATGGTAATGATAATTCATATTTTCAAGAGTTGAAAATTTAAGACATGAATTTTCATTTATTAACTCATAAAATGCTCCTGACCATAGGATCATCATGAGGATGGTGATTGATCCGAAAAGGTTAGTGTACAATCGCTTCTTTATAGTAGATGAGTCTTGAGTCTATGGTGTAGAGACACCGAAGCGAGAGTATAGATACTCGTTAGAGAATGAGGGCACTGAGCGTGACCACCTCGAGTAGTCATAAGGAAGTCTACCTTCTCGTCGATGACTGACTCGATGCTGCAGTGGTGTGTCTGGTTCTTTGATCTGAGGTGCATCGGTAGTTCACCTTGAGGGTGTTATAGTTTGACTACACCATGACTCGATCTCCTAGCCATTCAAAATTCTGAGGTGTATGTTGGCTATAGCATGTTCATTGTAGGAATTGGATTGCACCAAGATGGAATCTATCTACCTCGGTGGATGAGGAGCAGCCCTATGATGATCATGAGAATCAAGTCCATAAGCCCATGGCCATGGCAGAGAGTGAAATAATAGAAAGAGTTTCTATTAAGGTTTTCACATCGGACTTGAATCGAATGATTAAATCATATGATAGAAATTAGGGTTTGACGAGTTCACCTTAACCCTAATCTGATCGGGGCTCAAGATAGAAGAACTTAATCACACAAGTAGCTGCACCAAGAGGTTCATTTTTAGTTTTGATGGGTTGCCACCATATACTGCTAGGTGTCACTGGTGGATTTTGGGAGCAATTAGAATGATTTAGATGATCGATCATTCTAGTTGTCTGAATCAAAAGAGTTCTGATCCATCGAAAGGAGTTTCGATGATATCGATGATGGAGATCATGACATATCCCATTATCATACAGAACTGAACCTAACTGGATCACACAAATAAGGATTTGGATCTGGATATCATCAATTAGACTAATCCAATTTAATTAATTTGAATTAGATTCAATTAGGTTTAAGAAAATCATGCTAGCACACGATTGAGTCTAACATTCTCCATTTTCTATCATTAAAAGTTATCTCGACTGAGCCAAATGTGTTTGCACTCACTGAGGTACCTTTACCTGGTCTAACTAGAGCTTGTCCAGATCAGAAAAGAGTTATCTTAATTTATGAGATAAATTTGAGACAACACTTACCATTTTCCATCACCTACTAATTATTGTCCTTTGACTTTGGTCAAACATTGACCTTTGACCCTTGGACATCTGCCCATGTCTCATGCACCCATAGGAGAGACTTATTGACCAAGTCCACCTACCATTTGGTAGGTAGATGGAGGGTGCATGCCTAGGATGGCATGCGCCCCATGTGGATAAACACTGGCGTCCCATACGAATGGGACTCCAAGTTGCCTCTTGGATTCAAACTAGGTGACCCTTACCTATAGACTTTGACCAATCTAAGGCACCATCTAAGGATGAATCTATGGGGCTCTCATCTGATTGGATCAGGTGATGTCATCCCATCAATCAAATTTAGATCTGATTGCACGAAGCATCATGATTGGTCGGGATGATGCAGCACTGCATGGCGCAGTAGGGTCTATAAATAAACCCTATCTACGCCCGACCTTAAAGAGAGTTCCTCTTAGCCCATGCCTCAAGACTGCCCCTCTCCCTCGTACATGCCATCTTCTAACCCTCTCTCTCCTCTCCATGCCCAAGGAAGTTGGGCTTCAGTTTGGTGCGATCTAGGTAAGAAAAGTCTAATGAGAAAGGAAGAAGGCAGCAGTGCTGCAGAGATGACAGTTGATCTTCAAAACAAGTTTCGAAGATCCTCTAAATCAGATCCAGATCTGATTTTTGGAGACATGATAAAGAAGGAGAAGATCTCTAGATCCAGTCCGAGTGGATATCGATAAAGATCAGGTGCTTGCGTGGCTAGATTCAGAACCTCAGATAATCAGCAGGATCATCAAAGGATAATCAGATTATCCAAATCAAGGTAACATTAATTTAGATTTAATTTAATTTAATTTTTTTATTTATTCGATCATAAAATTAGATCTGAAAAGTATTAGATCTAATTTGGATCTAAGAGAAAATTTTTGAAATATGCCTCTCGATTCAATCAGATTTGAACGAACCTGATCTAAAAAATCTGATTTTCTCCTTCATCAAATACATCTTGGTCCTTGTTAAAGACATGAACTTGACTAACTATAACTATTGAAGTTGAATCTAGAGTGCCATTGACCTAATCTAATTCAACATTTGGTTAGATTTAATCAATTATTCTAATTAAGTCCATTCTTTAACTAACCTTAGGTCTAAATCAATTAATGGTCTAATTCATCTAACCCTTTAATCCATAGTTTATGCTTTTATCTTAGGATCTTTAATTCATAATTCTAGACTCTATGAGATAATACTTAATTTTTTAATTAAGTTTTGGGATGATGGATCAGGATTCAGAGTTTGAAAATCATTTTTAAATTTTATAAAATATATTTATAATTTATAATTTTTTATTTTTTAAATGAATCGACTTATTTCAGAAATGAATTGGCTCATTTCATAAATAGCAACTTATTACTAGTTTATAAACAAAAAATCAAGCACAATAAAAATTAAATCATGAATCATTTTAGATCTAATATAAATCCATTCATGTTTAATTTTTTAAATTAAAATAATTTTAATAAAAAAATTCTTTCACTGTTCATCTTAATGAATGAGTTCACAGTGGCATTCATACCACCATAAGAGATCCCCATCGAATGAAAGAAGATGGCCTTTAAACCATGCTTATCTCTTATGACCAGACGGCTAGGTGGCTCATCCATTCTCGATTATCAAGTTATATGGATAAAATACATATCAAATATGCAAGCATTTATATTTCTAATAAACATATAAAATATGTCACATGACCTAGTGTTCTGATACCACTGAAGGAGACATTACAGGGTTCTAGGCATGCTTTTTGAATTTTTTTTTCTAAATTAATTTGCAGCAAAAGGATAAATTAATGTAATATTAATTTATGCATGCTACGATTAGATCATAAAATCCTACACTAGGATCTAGATATGCTTATATGTGTAAGAAAAATGAATGCATATAGATTAGTAAATCTTATCTACTAACTAACTACTTGTCATTAAAGTAACAAATAAAAATTAGTCCCAATTTTAATAGTTAGGATAGTGGTAAGTTGGGTGTCAATTTTTTCGAAGATCGAAGGCTAAGTTACGTTTAATTTTAATTTAAAATATTTTTTTTAATTTAATTTTAAATTAAAAATTTAAATAAGTAGATTAAAGAGAGTAAATTAAGAGTTTATCAAATTAAAAAAATAAAAAAAGTAAATACTTAGTTAATTAGGTTTTTAAAAATTAATGAGAATTATCCTACAATTTTGAATCCATTTTATGCATGGTTATGGTAAATCTTTTCAATACAAAATTTATTTTTTTAAGAATTTAGTTATGATTATAATTTATTTTCTTAGAGTATGAATTATATCTCTTGATAATGATCCATCTCTATAAAATTATAAACTATTCAATATTTTAATTCTTAAAAATTAATAATATGGCTTTTAAAAATTATTCTCTAGAATAAATTATTAAATTGAATATGGACTGTATCTGTCAATCACAATCCATCCTAATAAATATAATTTATTTAGATCTTTAATCAATTAATAAGCATGTCAAATAATCAGGATCTCATGCATAAAAAGATAAATTTTATTAAAAATTAAGCAAGAAAATATGTTTACATAAAAAATAATTATAAAAGATAAAAAAAATTATAATCCATGTCAGAAGATTTCATCTACTCTTTCAGAATTCAGCTCCTTAACTGTGCATGGTTGATGATCTACTCACTCCCGGCATCTTCAGAGCTCCTTTAATTGAAAGTTAGAAGAAGAAAAAAGAAAGAAATAAGAAAGAGAAGAGAGAAAAAGAGAAAAGAGAAGCTCTTTTTTCTCTGTTTTTGATGTAGAAGACTTGTTCTCAAGCTTTAGGGTAAGGGGGCTTAAATAGAAGAAGAAACAAGCTTTTTAGAGTTATTTTTAGAGTCAAAATCCATGTCTAGATTGATTTTAATCATCCTGATTAATTCTAGCCATTAGATCTTGATCAAACAGTCCAAAATCAACTAAAAAATCATCAAGATTAGTTGCTTAAATCCTTGATCAAGCCCTTGGATTAATTCTGACCATCGAATCTCTACTTGGATGAATTTTTGCTGTTGCATCGTGCCAAATCTCTTCTAGAATCCTTAATCAGATCGGAATGAATATCAGCCATTGGATCTCCACCCGCATCAATGCCCACAGTCTGATCGTGCAAAACTATAGCCATAGACCACCATGGACCGGCCACGTCGAAGACCGCACCTAATCAAAAGTTGTCATGCCAGATAAAATGATCGAAATGCCCCTATACGCTCGATAGAAATTCTGTGAACCTCTTAGCAGTCTAGGTTCGCCACATGGCACGCACTGATTGACCGCACCTACTGAGTTAGTCGGTCTGCGCCTATTTCACGGACCGATCGGTTGGTCCAGCATACACCGATCAATTTTTTTCTTTTATTTTAAACTTCCAGACTTTATAATTTTTTTCATTTTTGCTTTGATTTGAGTAAAATTTATTACGTTGGCATCCATAAATCAAGCTCTTTACATTGATAGATTTTTTCTATAAAATACTAATAAAAATATTAAATTTTTTAAATAAATATTAAATTAATATATATTTTAATATTTTTATTCATTAAATTATAATAATTATCACACCCTCCAACTTATGTTTTACTCATTCTTAAGTAAAAAGAGAAAAATTAGAAGCATGTACCGACTTGATAAGATATAAAAGTTTTTTTCAGGTCATCCTAAAGTCAGTTAATACCTGGTTAGAGATTGAAGAAATACATCATTGGATTATTAATTCCATCCTAAATAGTGGTTAAGTGAAGAACATAAAATTTAGAGCTTTTTTTTATATCAATTTCTCATCTTTATTCTTTAAATTCTCTATCTTTAGTATGGACTAGAATTTTTTATATTATTTATTTTTTTATAGCTAGTGTAATGTTTTAATCTCTTAAGCTTTCTATCTAACTCTTGTAGCGAGCTTTAGACTAATGACTCCCAAACTAGTTGACTTTAGGGCATTAGGTATAGAACACCCCTCGAACTTACTGACTCGAGTCAAATAGGCTACAGGTTAAAACTAACTGTATAACAAGCTTCTTCATATTATCCACTTTTTGATGCGAATAACATTGCTTACTTAGGCAATGGGATCCAGTTACTCGATGGAAGATCAATATTTAGAAGTTACTTTTTATTTCTCTCTTTTTTTTTCATATATTATTTTTTTCAAACTTTTTTTACTTATACCTATATAAAGTAGATTCTTTATTGAATATAGACTAGAAGAAGATTTTAGAATTACTTAAAAATTTATTTTATTCTAAATCTAACCATTTATTAGATTTTTTTAATAATTGGATCCTCAGTATTTCAAAAATTCTCTAGACTATTAATCAATCATCGATTAAAATACCTGAAAAATTTTAAATTGGCATGAAATCAGATATATAAGACTAATTATTACCATACTTAAGGATTTAAAAAAATTATTTATCCTTTCCTCCCAACTTAATTTTCATTATCCTTAATAGAAAAAGAATAATAGAGTATGATAAATAATAAAAAAATAATAAAAAAAAAGTTCACCTGATTTAATATATTCTTGGCTTGGTCTAGATTTTATTTATTATTCTTCAAGTATGCGTTTGTAGTTCTTTCCCCAACTTAATCCTAAAAAAAGGATAAATTAGAAATAAAAAGAAAATATTAAATATAAAAATCTAGGTTGCCTTCTAATAAGCGCTAAATTTAACGTCTTCAGTCATATCAGATCTAAAAATTAATCCAAGTAAATTAGTTCATAAAGAACCATAGCTTCTTCATTAGATTCAGTGGATAGTTCCAAGAATGATTTCAGTCGTTATCCATTAACTTTAAAAGTGACACCATTACTTGGATTTTCAATTTCTATGGCCCCATATGAGAAGACTTCCTTAACTATATACGGTCCAATCCATCGAGATCTTAATTTATCAGAAAATAGGTATAGCCTAGAATTATATAAAAGAACTTTTGTCTAAGTGTAAAAGATTTTCTATTAATTACTTGGTCATGAAAAGCTTTAGTTCTTTTTTTATAAATTTTGGCATTTTCATAAGCTTCATTTCTGATTTCCTCAAGTTCATTAATTTATAATTTTCTCAGATCATCGGCTGCATCCAA
Organism: Cocos nucifera; assembly: GCA_006176705.1. NCBI lineage: Eukaryota > Viridiplantae > Streptophyta > Magnoliopsida > Arecales > Arecaceae > Cocos > Cocos nucifera. The sequence goes on along the minus strand of QRFJ01000086.1, from coordinate 1,369,111 downwards.
GTTCATATTCAGTTATTTAATGGCCCACATTGCCTTATATTCTAATTCTACTGGCAAGTGATATGCTTTACCAAATATAAGCCTATATGGAGACATTCCTAAGTTGGTCATGAAAGCTGTGCGATATGCCTAGAGTGCATCTATTAGTTTTAAAGATCAATATTTTCTACTTGCATTTACTATCTTTTCTAAAATTAGCTTTATTTGGCAATTAGACACTTCAACTTGCCCACTCATTTGCAGGTGATAAGGTGTGGCCAGCTTGTAGATAATATTATATTTCTTCATCAGTGATGCAAAGGATCGATTGTAAAAATGTATTCTGCAATCACTAATAATAGTTCTTAGAGTACCAAATTGGGATAGAATATTTTCTTTAAAAAATTTGATAACAATCCTACTATCATTGGTCTTGCATGGTATTGCCTCTATCCACTTGGATACATAATCAACAGCTACTAAGATATATTCATTCCCAAAAGATTTTGGAAATGGTCTCATGAAGTCTATTTCCTATACATAAAAAATTTCTACAATTAAAATTGGATTCATAGGCATCATATCTTTCTTTGTGATCCGACCTATTTATTGATACCTAAAATAATTTTTACAGTATTCATGGACATCTCTAAATAGGTTGGACCAATAGAATCCATATTAGAGCACTTTAGCTGCAGTCTTTTTGGCTCCAAAATGACCACCACAGGTTTGGTCATGGCAAAATGATAAAATGCTTCTAACTTCTTCATCTAGAATGCATCTTTTTATGATTTGATCAGGACATTGTTTGAATAAATATGGATCATCCCAAATAAAATACTTTACTTGAGAGAAAAATTTATTCTGATCCTGAGTAGTTCAGTGCATAAGAATTTGGCTGGTGGCTAAGAAATTTATTATATCAGCATAGCATGATTCTAATGTTACTGACAATAATTGTTCATTAGGAAAGGACTTATTAACAGGTATGTCCTCAGTTGGTGTGATTGTTAGACGAGATAAATGATCTGCCACTATATTTTCTATACCTTTCTTATCCCTGATCTCTTGATCAAATTCTTGCAAAAGTAAGATCCACCAAATTAGGCATGCCTTAGCATCTTTCTTTGAGAGAAGGTGCCTAATAGCTGAGTGATCAGTATAGATAATTACATGAGAACCCACTAAGTAGGATCTAAATTTTTCTAAAGCAAATACCATAGCTAAAAATTCTTTTTCAGTAGTTAAGTAATTAAGCTGTGCTTCATTTAAGATCCTACTAGCGTAATAGATCACTCGAGGTAGCTTATCAATCTTTTGACCTAGAGCAGCTCCTATGGCATGATCAGATGCATCGCACATAAGCTCAAAAGATTGAGTCCATACGAATGGATGAATAATTAGGATTGAGGTTAATTTCTTCTTTAAGCTTTCAAAGGACTCGAGACATTCAAGTGTGAAGTCAAATTTGACATCTTTGGCTAATAAGTTAGTTAATGATCGAGCTACTTTACTAAAATTCTTGATAAATCGCCTATAGAAACCAACATTCCAAGAAAAGAGTGAATTTCTTTTATTGATCTGGGTGGTGGAAGGTTTTCAATTAAATCTATCTTTGCTTTATCTACTTCTATACCTCATTTTGAAATTACATGACCCAAGATTATGCCTTCCTTAACCATAAACTGACATTTTTTTCAATTTAACACTAGATGCTTCTTCTTACATCTTTCTAAAACTAATCTGAGATGATGTAGACATTCGGAGAAGGTAGATCCAAAGATCAAAAATTATCCATGAAAATTTCAAAAAATCTTTCTATCATGTTTAAGAAAATGCTAGTCATACACCTTTGAAAAATAGCTGGTGCATTGCATAATCCAAAAGGCATGCGTCTGTAGATAAAGGTTCCATATGGACAGGTAAAAGTAGTCTTTTCTTGATCCTCAAGGGCTATAGAAATTTGGTTATATCCTGAATATCCACCTAGAAAGCAATAAAAGTTATGTCCCGCTAGTCATTCTAACATTTGGTCTATAAAGGATAGAGAAAAATGATCTTTTGGATGGTTGTATTTAATTTTCTATAGTCGATATAGATCCTCCATATAGTTTGAACTCTTGTTGGGATTAATTTATTATTATTGTTCTGGATTACAGTAACTCCTGACTTCTTGGGTACCACTTGTACTGGACTTACCCATGAAACTATTTGAGATTGGATATATTATTCCATTATCAAGAAATTTTATTATTTCTTTCTTTACAATCATTTCATGGCTGGGTTAAGTCTCCTTTGGAGATCTTTTTTTGGCTTAGCATCCTCTAATAGATGAATTCTATGTTGAATAATCGAGAGACTAATCCCCTTTAAATCAGCCATAGTCCATCGTAATGCTTCTTTATTTTTCTTTAGAATAGTCAATAATTCTTCCTCTTGTATAGAGTCTAGGTCTGCTAAAATGATTACTGGTAGTATTTTTGATGGTCCTAGATAGGCATACTTCAGGTGTTTAGGGAGTATTTTTAATTATATCTTGGGTGTTTTCTCCACTGATGGTTTAGATAATGGTTCAACTAGAGGCTCTCATCTAAGTTCCGTATTGACTGTGGCTAAATTATTAACTTTTTTAAATTCTTCATAGTTCTGATTTGCCTATAGTTCCATGTCAGATTTTTCATCACTTAGATCAGTGGGTTCATAAACATTGTCCTATATTAAGTTGAGGTCACTAACTTGATTTGTTTCAGATAGATTAAAAATATTTAGATCTATGGTCATATTATCAAAAGAGAGTTTCATTAAGCCATTTCGATAGTTGATTTGGGCATTGACTATGGCTAGAAATGGTCTACCTAGTATAACCAGGATATGGCTATTTTGATTTATTATAGGTTCAGTTTCTAAAATTACAAAGTCCACTGGATAGATGAAATCACCAACCTTAATTAATAGATCCTCTACTATTTCTCTTGGTACTTTCAAAGATTGATCTACTATTTGTAAAGTTATTCTTGTAGGCTTTAATTATCTCAATTCTAGCTTTTCATAAACTGAATAAGATGGTACATTAATACTCACCTCTAAGTCTAATATAGCCTTGTTAATGAAGATTTTTCCTACAATGCAAGAAATAGTGAGAGATCCTAGATCTTTATATTTCACTGGCATATGGTTTGATAGGTATGAACTCACACTAGCTGCTAGGAAGGCTCTCTTAGGTACATTGGTGGTATTTTCTCTAATACATAAGTTCTTAAGAAATTTAGCATATGATGAAACTCATTGGATCATATTTAATAAAGAAATATTTACTTTTACTTGCTTAAAGACTTCCAAGATTTTATCTAGTTGGACTAAGTTTTGGTTGGACTTTAATTTATTAAGAAAAGGTGCTATAATTTTAGGTATTGGTCCCACTAATTTTGGTGTAGGCTCTGTTGGTGGATCAGGTTCTATTTCTTTAGGTTCTTCAAACTGACCCTATTCAGGTATCGATTTAGATGGTGGGTCTTCTATTTCTTCTTTTGGTGCTTCATATGTACCCATTTGGTTGTCTATTTGTTTTTCAGATCTTAGTGTATGGATAGTATTTGATTGGTTAATCTGGGCTCCTTGTTTGGGTTTTTAATTGTTTTGGATTCTAGGGTTAGCCTCAGGTTGACTTGGCAATTTAACCTTTTTTTATTCACTAAGAGCTATGGCTAACTGACCTAACTATATTTCTAGATGGGTAATGGCTTGGGAGTTTGAATTTATAAGTTGATTAATAAGATCGTTCTATGATTTCATCATGGCTTTAAAGTTTTTTTCTAAAGAATTAAGCTTTTGATCAGTGGTTGATTGGATCTTAAATATAATTGATTTATAGTAGGTCTATTTGAATTTGATCCTTGGGGCCAAGAAAAATTGGATTGTTGATTAAAGTTGCCCAAATTAGTATTTTGTGACCAAGAAAAGCTTGGATGATTTCTCCATTCTGGATTGTAGGTTGATGCATATAGATCATTAGTAGGTCTTTGATAGGCTGCATTCACCTATGCATAATCATTATCAGTCTGGTTCATCAGAAAGAGACATTCCTCTATGACATGGTCTAGTGCATTGCAGCAATTGCACATGGGTGCAGATACTTGGTTTATATTGGCTGGTCTCTACAATTCTAAAGCCTCTAATCTTCATTATAAAGCAGCTATTTTAGCTTCTATAGCTAGGGTTGTTGGGACTTGGTGTATACCACCTCTTGCTAGCATAGGCTCCTTAGTTGCTTTCCATTGTAGACATTTTTCTGCTAGGTCCTCTAAAAATTGTCAGGCCTCATTAGCTGGCTTATACATGAATTGGCCTTGGCACATCGATTCTAGCATAGTTCTAGAATTTGGTTCCAAACCTTCATAAAAAATTTGGCACAACCTCCAAATTTCTATCCCATGATGTGGGCATTGGCTTAAAAAGTTTTTAAAATAGTCTAGACATTTCCAAAATGATTCACCCTCTATTTGATAAAATTGATTAATTTCATTTCTTAACTTGGCTGTTTTGTGATGATGGAAGAATTTTCTTAAGAACACTTTTACAAACCCATCCCATGTTGTGATCGAGTGGTTAAACAGAATATACAACCATTTTTTAGCATTTTTCTTAAGGATAAAATTAATCAGCCTGAGTTTAATAGCATCATCAGAGAGTTGATGTATCCTCATGGTATCACATACTTCCTCAAATTCTCTAATAAAAATATATGCATCTTCAACTCTGATGAATTTGGGGAGCATATTAATACTTGAGGTATTAACTTGAAGGTGGTAGCAATAGTCTAGGATAGTCGAATATAGGATGGTTGGGCTGAGCCCACTAGATAGCAAAGGTCCATTAGGGTTTGAGGTTTTTGATCTCACTCATTATGGACTCAAAAATTTCTGGGATTAGGGTAGGGTTTGGATCTATTCTTACTAATTGACTAGATTTTCTTTTTCAAATTATTATTTTATAATTTAATTTATATATATTTTTTATTTTTTATTATTATTTTTTTATTTTTAAAAAGATGAGAGAAAAGAAAGAAGAGTGTTTTAAAGATGAGTCCTAAGGAATCCTAAATCTAAAGATGAAAGAGAGAAGAGTGCTTTAATTAGGTTTGAATTTGGTATTAATTGTAATCAAGTTAAGCAAGCATGGACTCTTTATCCTAGGATTAACTTAAATCTAGACAGCTCTTAACTATTCCAAAATCACCTTTGAGCACTCCAAGCTCAAAATTGACTAATTAATTCGGTTTAGATAAGTGTAAGATGTAGGAGATTTTCTTCTCATTGCTTTTCTTAGACACCAACTGAGTTGGCTAGGTCAGATAATGGAATCAATTAAAAATCATAATCTTTGAACCACTTGCCTTAGACATCGAATAATTAACCAATTCGAATCCGGTCCAACTCTAGGATTCTATTATCCTAATGAGCTCGAATATCCTTAAGGACCAACGTCTAATTCATTTTAAATTAAGATCTAGGTCAATGCAATATGAAGGATGGAGGTTTGTAGGCTAAGAAAGGATGATCAAATCTCCATCTTATCTTATTTAATGGGTTGTACCCTTAAAGCATATTATGAATATGCAATGTAAACAAAACAAGGTGTCCAATCATATTAAAAAATTAATTTTATTTAATATTTATGATTACTCTTAATTAATTAAGTATTAAGAGATGTCGATGATTTTTTTAATGATTCAAGGTTTTGTCTTTTTATGGATATATATTTTTTTTTATTGTGTGATTTTATAAAAGAAAGTAAATTCAAATGATTAAGTCTTAAAAATAATAAATTAATCTAAACTATAGAGAGCAAAAATCAGTTATAGAAAGACAATAATAACAAGATAAAATTAAAGAACAATATTTTTTTTATTTTTTATTTTTATTATTTTTTAATTAATTTTTAAATTAATTAATTAATTATTACTTAATTGAAGCAACCGTGCTATAATCTTCGACAACGACACCAAAAATTTAACTACTTATCATTAAAGTAATAAATAAAAATTAGTCCTAATTTTAATATTTAGGATAGGGATGAGTTAGGTGTTGATTTTCTCGAGGATTGAAGGCTAAGTTACATTCAATTTTAATTAAAAATAAAATTTTTAAATTTAATTTTTTTAAAAAAATTTAAATAAGTAAATTAAAGATAGTAAATTAAGAGTTTAGTAAATTAAAAAAAAATAAAAATAAAGAAAATACTTAATTAATTAAGATTTTAAAAATTAATGAGAATTATTCTAGAATTTTGGATCCATCTTCTGCATGATTGTGGTAATTTTTTTTAATACAAAAATTTATTTTTTTAAGAATTTAGTTATAATTATAATTTATTTTTCTAGAGTATGGATTATATCTCTTGATAATGATCATCTCTATGAAATCATAAACTATTCAATACTTTAATTCTTAAAAATTAATAATATAGCTTTTAATGATTATTTTTTAAAATAAATTATTAAATTAAGTATGGACTATATCTATCAATCATAATTCATCCTAATAAATATAATTTATTTAGATCTTTAATCAATTAATAAGCATGTCAAATAATCAGGATCTCATGCATAAAAAGATAAATTTTATTAAAAACTAAGCAAGAAAATATGTTTGCATAAAAAATAATTATAAAAATAAAAAAAAATTTATTACCCATGTCAGAAGATTTCATCTACACTCCTAGAATCCAGCTTCTTAGCCGCACATGATTAACGATCTACTCGCTCCCGACATCTTTAGAGCTCCTTTAATTGAAAGTTAGAAGAAGAAAGAAGGAAGAAATAAGGAGGAGGAGAAAAAAAGAGAGAAGAGAAGCTCTTTTTTATCTATTTTTGGCATAGAAGACTTGTTCTTAGGCTTTAGGTGTAAGGGGGCTTAAATAGAAGAAGAAACAAGCTTTTCAGAGGATCGTTAAATCTTGATCAAATAGTCCAAAATCAACTCAAAAACCATCAAGATTAGCCACTTAAACCCTCGATCAAGCCTATGGATTAATTCTGACCATCGAATCTCTGCCTTGACGAATTTCTGTTGTTGGATCGCGCCAAATCTCCTCTAGAATCCCTAATTAGGTCAGAATGAATATCAACTATTGGATCTCTACTGGCATCAACATCTACCATTCGATCGCATAAAACTATAGTCATAGACCACCATGGACTGGCCACGTCTAAGATCGTAGCCAATCAGAAGCCGGCGTGCTAGATAAAATAACTAAAATGCCCCTATATATCGCGATAGAAATTCTATGAACCTCTTAGTAGTCTAGGTTCGCCACATGGCGTGCATCGATTGACCGTGCCTACTGAGTTGATCGATCTATGCTTATTTCTTGGATCGGTCGGTCGGTCCACCGTGCATCGGTCTAATTTTTTTTTTTATTTTAAACTTTTGAAATTCATAACTTTTTCATTTTAGCTTCGATTTGAGTAAAATTTATTACATTATCATCCATAAATCGAGCTCTTAGCATTAATAGGCTTCTTCTACAAAATACTAATAAAAATATTATTTTTTTAAATAAAATATTAAATTAATATATTTTAATATTTTTATTTATTAAATTATAATAATTATCACTAACTTACTCATGTTTAGAACACGATACCTGAGCACGAATAGATGATCTCCGTAATTTAAAAATATTGAAAAGAACCTCCTCGCATTGTGATGTAGCCGCACTGTCGTCCAGCCTTTACAAACAGTCCATATAGAGCTCCTAATCCCGACCAGCTCTATCAGAGTACTAGCTCCTCGTCGGAGCCTTCGATAGCTGATATTGGTCTAGCCGATAGACCACCTTCTTCTAATCTTTTGGGCACTTTAGAAGATCAAAATATGAACTTTAGAGGATGACGAGGTGGTGTGAAATTTATCATGGTGATCGAGCACTCACAACGCTCAATCTCTCCACTAGAATCCTAAGTCGACACCCTAGGACCTCCCACACCCAAAACCCTGGAGTCCGTACTCTTAGGGTTTTTGATAATTTGAACTCATGCCTAGGGGACTCTCACGCAATCTCTGCTTCGCTGAGAAAACCCTTTTCTCAGGTTTCACATATGCACAATTTTAAAACAATTTCAAATTGGTGTGAGATATGAAGAGTGGAAGAGAAGTGGTGCAAGGCTTCTCTCACTTTGAATTTTCCATGCCTGGAAGCTTTCTTTCCCCCTCTCTGATTACTTTTTCCGGAAGGCCTCTCTAAACTCATGCATGCCCAGGGAAAAACTCAGTTAAAAATGGGTGACACAATGTGAAAAGCACGTTAGTTAGGATAAGGAGAGAGGTTAGGAGGTTGCAATCAATCCACTTGAATTCAAAATTCAAGTGGATGACTTATCTCTTTCCAATGCTAGCCCCTAGTGCATGATGCATAGAAGGACTCTCCTTCTATGTTCCCACAGTCATTTTTCTCCAAAAATTTATGTGACAAAAGCATATGGGGTGTAGGAAGTAGATAAGATAAGGATTAGTTTCAACCTCAACCACTTAAGTTAAATTTGAAATTCAACTTAATTTGAACTAGTCTAACACTTGGATCAGGTCGAAGGAAGAAACAAGGGAGGTGCAAACTCATACTTGGGCATGGGAAATCATACGCAAAAACAAAATATGCATGGAGAAAGGCATGGGTCAAAAAGTTCAGGCGTAGGGTGAAACAAATTCAAACATTTAAACTTATCCAAATTGGTTATGTCCAAATCCATTTGTCCAAAATCAATTAGATAAAGATAAACCCAATCGATTAGGCTTAATCCAACTCAATAAAATTCTAATCAAATTAAAAATTAATTGAGTCTAGATTCTGATCAAATCTCCTATAGCAATTAGGTCATCTCATAACCTAATCGAATCAAATTTAATTAGATTTAATCAAATCCTCATCGCTCAATCATATTAAACTAATCAACAATCTAATTGCTAATTAATTATTCAATAATATTAGAGTTTTAGTCTAGTGAAATTCAAGAAGGCAAAGTCACAGTCTAGTGAGACTCTCGATCATAGAGTCTCAATCCAGTAGGACTCTTGGCTATAGAGTTTCAGACCATTGAAATTCTTGATCAGCCATCAGATCAAGTAGAAACTCCTATTGTGTGTGACCCCATGGGTTCAAACCCTAAGCTGGTGGCATTGAAATCAATTTTTTGTACCAATCATTGTGAGTATCTAGCAATGGTACCCAACGTCTAGATAGATCAAATAGTCCCAATGCAACATCCATGAATCTATTGCGTATGGTTACCACATAATTCATTTTCTTGACCTCAATGCTCAAAAGATGATCTAGAATTTAACTATCAATCCTAAAAGCCATCCATATTGTATTTCAAATTTTAATATCCATCAAATGGACTATTCCGATCGAGATTTTGCTAAATTGAAGTACAGTGATGCATTTACTTCAATACTTGAAGGGGTTAATCCCATCTTGACTCATGCACCGATTAAACAAGTATTTGACTGCACCTAATAATCTTTCATTATTGAATTAAAAATTTAGGAAGTCAGGTATCAAAAAATAGTGAGTTACTTATACCCATATCCTTTACGAGCAACTCTTGATAGCAGAGAGCTCCATAATTAGATTATATTCAGTGAAATATACCTCTATACTTCACTTGCATGCCATACTAGTATCACTATACTTCTTGATTAAGAGCACAACCAACCTATATGGCATACAACGATCTATACTTGATATATGTCATCATCCTGGGTAATAATGTATCATTTAATCATGAATAGATTTAAGGACTAAATGATAAATCCTTCTTTGTCGAATCTAAATAATCTTAAGAACTTCATCATAGGAGTTCATAAAAGAAAGATGCGCAAAAGTGATGAAAAAATTAGAACAATAATTTTATTCATTAATAATTTAAGTATAATTCATAATCAGCTCAATCGTTTACAACCTAGATGATTAACATTAGGATACAATTTTCAATAAATATTTCGATAGAGGATCGATCCAGTAGGGCTCCTCATCAACTTACTGGACAATGAGAGGCTCCTCGAGGCTCGAGGCCTTCAATACTTTGATGATGGTCCCTTTCTGTAGGTTGGCTGGTAAGGAAGCTGCCAACTTCGATGGTGCATCCATCCTAACATTTTCTGCTTTAGGAATCTGTTGAATATCAAAACTTAAAAAAGATGAGGTTAAATTTTTTACATTTTGAAAGTACCTCTTCATGTTTTCCACTCAGACTTTATATTCACCCTTCACTTGTGCAGCCACCAATTAGGAGTCGCTGAAGATTTTAAGGTGTTGAGCCCCTACTTCTTTATAATTTTCACACTAGCAATCAAAGCTTTATATTCATCGTTGTTGGTCAAAAATTTAAAGCGCAGAGCATACTCTACAACATCTCCTTCGAGACTAGCTAAGATAAGCCCAACCCCTAACCCTGATGAATTTGATGAGCCATCAACATGCAAGGTCCACAACTTCTCAAACTTAGATCTTGCATTTGCTTCTTCATTTCTTGAGCTCTCTCCACTTTTTGAACTCTCTTCATTCAGAATGGTGCACTTAAGAATGAAGTCTGCTAATACTTGGCTTTGATGGAAGGCCTCGGGCAGAACTTCATGTCAAATTTGGAGAGCTGAAGAGCCCACTTTACAACTCACCCTGAAGTATCTGAATGGTGGAGAATGGCTTTGATCGGTTGATCAGTAAATAATATAATGGTATGAGCTTGAAAATAAGGTCAGAGCTTTCTTGCCTTGATGACTAGTATAAATATCAACTTCTTTAGCTTAGAATATCTGGTCTCTACATCATGAAAGACTTTACTCGTATAGTATACGGGCTTCTAAATTTGTCCTTCCTCTCGAATGAGGACTGAGCTGATCGTCATTGGGGATATGGCAAGGTACAATAATAGCTCCTCACCAGGCTAAAGCTTTGTAAGCAGTAGCATAGAGCTAAGATATTGTTTCAACTCCTCAAATACTTTCTAGCACTTAGTGGTCCACTAGAAGTTTTTTAGCTACCTGAGGGTCTGGAAGAAGGGTAGGCACTTTTTAACTAACCTGGAGATGAAATGTTTGCATGAGGCAACCTTCCTGGTGAGATGCTACACCTATTTAATAGTCCTTGGTGGTGTCATTTCTAGGACTGCCTTAATCTTATTAGAATTTTTCTCGATGCATCTTCGTGAGACCATAAATCTAAGAAATTTTTTGGAGGTAACTTCGAAGGCACACTTTACTTAATTCAATCACATTTGGAATCAATGGAGGGTGTTAAAGGTTTCTTGGAGGTCAGCGATATGGTCTGAGATGGCTTGGCTCTTGATCAGCATGTCATCTACATGCACCTCCATGTTATAGCCGATTTGATTTTTGAAGATCTTATTCACTAGCTGTTGATAGATAGCCCCTATATTTTTCAAACCAAAGGGCATCATCCTATAACAAAAAAGCCCATAGTTAGTAATAAAATCTATTTTCTCCTCGTCCTCAGGTGCCATCCATATCTAATTATAACTGGAGAGGCATCCATGAAGGTGAGAGCTCATGCCCTAAAGTTGCATCCACCAACTAGTCGATCCAAGGTAGCGGGCAACTATCCTTGGGACAGGCTTTATTCAGGTCGGTGATATCAATGTGATGCATGTCATAGCACACCAAAATTAATTCTTCTACCCATAAACCCTTACCTTCATTCAATCTAGTTTTGAGGCTGATTGATAAGAGCACAATGTTATCGTTAGGACACCGTGTTTATCAGTTTAATTCTAACATTATCAGTTTAATTCAAACTTCTTAAATAATTAAAAATATATAGCAAGTAATGAGTCTGGTCGAATCCACAGAGAAGATAGTATTTTAGTTTTAAAATATTTAATTTTTATAAAAAAAAGAAAAGAGTTTTAAAAAAGAAATTGAAATCAAAAAATAGAATAATAAGCAAAAAGTAAAAGATGTAGAAATTTAAACTTGGTACTAAGATCTACTAGTTAGATCTTAGCATATACTTGCAATGAAAATAAAGAGCAATTAAAAGTAAAGAGCAAAAATTAAATTATAATAAAAAATAAAAAACTAAATTTAAAGTGTATAAAAAATAAAATTTATATTAATTAAAATTTTAAAATTTAAATACATAAAATTTAAAAAGAAAAAAAAATTAAAAATAGTTGATCTTGATCTTGGATCGTCGTCGATATGAAGATGGCATAAGAGACAGCTCTTCTTCGCAGCATTCATTGCCTTGAAGCAGCTTCTAACCCAAGCATGGCTTCCATCTTAGATTGTAGCTTTTTCATGACCAAAGATAATTATTTTTGGAGGCCTAGAGTCTTTTAAATAAAGTTAGAAGGGTTAGATCCCTTGTTTCTAGCCAATGTGGGATTAAAGAAGAGTTTTGATCATCAAAATTGAAGAAATCCTGGTGAAAATTGACTTAAAACTCTTTCTGGACGCATCCTGGTGAGTTCTATGAATTTTAGCCATCAAATGGAGATCAAACGATTCCAAAATTGCCAAAAATGGAGTTTTAAAAGCCTAAATAAGGTCAGATTAAGTTTTGGCTATCGGATGGAGCTTGAAGGAGTGTTTTTTACCATTGGATCAATGCCTGGGTGTTTGATTGCCGTCGAGATCATCCTTAATTGTCCAATCATCATCTGGAGTGTGCGGCCGTCGGATCATGCTTTGATCTTCGTCTAAAATCAAATCAAAATAGGAATAAATGGTAGTCAGATCTGGTTTTGAAAGAAATTCGACCGCTGGATCAAGCATTAGAGCATTCAGAGCTGTTGGATTGTGCGTAGGGAGGTGGCTGAATTTGAATCAGAATAGGATTAACTCCCTACCGTTGGATCTAAACCATAAACAACCATAGCCATCGGATCGTTCCATTACTATAGTTGTGGATTGTGTGAACCAAGCATACCATAGACCGCAATCAATCAGCATGTAGCTTGGCCTATGAAATTACCATTTTGTCCCTTTATGCTGCGATGAATTTTCTATAAACCCTTTAGCAGTCTTGGTCCACCACGTGGTAGGCTATGATTAGGCAAATTTTACTGAGCTAGCGGTCCACGCCTAGATCATGGACTGGCAAGCGACTTATCTGGTTGAGCCGACTTAAGCAGCGCACCAACTTGGCTAGGTGAGCCGGGTTGGCCTCATCCATTTTTTTATGTTTTCTTTAAAAATTCATATCTAGTCCATTTTAGCTTCATTTTAATCCACATTTATTTTGTTATGATTAAAAAAATAAGCTCTTTTTATTGATAAAAATATTTTATTTTTTTTATTTTTTTATTATTTTTTAATTAATAAAAATATTAATTTTTTAAAAATATATATAAATTAATTATTAATATTTAAAAATTAAAATAAATTAATTATTAAATTAATACTTTTATTGATGAATTTATGTTACTTATCACATCCTCTAACTTAAGCTTTGCTCATCCTCGAGTAAAGAAAAAATTTAATTTTAGATACCTTTTTAACTTTAGAGTTTCGAATTTTATCCAAGTAATTTTTAAAATGGCCATTGATGTTCAGTAGAGCTTAAGTGAGGCATGTCATTGGGATATTAATACTTAAACCAATATAAAAATTTAAGTAAAGAACATCAAATTTTTTTGAACTTTTTCTAAATTATCCCACTTTTATCTCTGAATTATCTAAACTTTTATATGGACAAGTGTATTGCTACTTCTGCCCTTCATTTATTGATTTTCTTATTCACATTGCCTACTTTTTGATGTGAATATCATTGCTTGCTTAGGCAATAGGATTCGGTTACTCGATAAAAATTTAATATATATCTTTTTAACATTGTATCACTATTGAGTGTCTTAACTTCTTATGCTTTTTATTGATCAATGTAATGAGTCTTGGACCAATGACTCGCAAATTAGTTGGCTTTAGGACACTAGGTATAGAATACCCCTTAAGCTTACTAGCTCATATCAAATAGGATATGAGTTAAGACTAGCTTTACAATGAGCTTCCTTATCCTTTCCATCTTTTGATGCAAAATTCAATGCTTGCTTAGGCAAAGAGGTTCAGTTACTTAATAAAAAATACTTAAAAATTATTTTATTTTAATATATTTTTTAATAAAAAAAATATATAGTTATCCTACACAAGCCTATAAAAAGTAGACTTTTCTTTGATACTAGTAGAAAAAATAAAAAATGCTCAAAAAAAAATTATTTATGTTCTAGACTTAACTCTTTATTAGATTTTCTTAATACTTGATTTCTTAATATCTCATAAATTCTTTAATCTGTACATCAATTTTTTTAAAAAAATGCTTAGTTCAACTCAATTTTTAAGCATAATCGAGTGTCTAAATGCTAAATACTAACTTCTTTGAGAATTTTAAAAATTTAAAAATTTTATTATTCTTCCTTCTAACTTAATCAACATTATCCTTAATGGAGAAGAAAAATAAAAAATTTAATAAAGAACAAAAAAAATACACCTGACTCGGTATGTTTTGATGGTCTAGCATGTGCCTTTGAAAATTTGGCTCTTCCTCCAACTTATTCAAAATGATCTAAAAAAAATTAACTAAAAAGATAAATTAGATGAAAGATAACTAAATATTGGATTGTCTCCTAACAAGCATTAAGTTTACCATCTTCAGTCAGACACAAGGTAGTTTATTTATCCTGTATCGAATATTGGATTGATAAATTTTAATAATTTTGGATTGCCAATCTCAGAAAAATAGTTTCTTATCTTTTTATTGATAAATTCGTTGTTAATTTTTGGAACATAATTTGTGACCGCATTCTCAGATCCTTGTTTGTTAAGAATTTCTCTCATTTGTTCTTCTAAAATGCTCATAAATTATTTTTTTGTATTAGAAGTTAAGTTTAATGCAGTGGGTACTGAAAGGGTATCTAAAGATAGACTTTATTTTGGAGATAAATTAATATGATCTTATTTGAATGACTCTGTTGACACTTCATTACATGCCTCTTGATTTTTATAAGAAAAACTAACTTCTAGGGTTGAAGGGATCGATACTATTAATTTATAGTTCTTGGGTAAATCATCCATTTTCTTCTTTCCTATATCTATCTCATTAAAATTATAACCAGCATCAGTACTAGTTTTGGACTCAGATTCTTTTATGTGGTTAACTTTCATACTAATCTCTTTTTCTAAATTTTTATTTTTGCTAGCATCAGTACAAGCCTCTCTCATCTGATCTTGGTATGGATCCATAAGAATCCTATAACTTTTAAGTTCAGAAATTATTTTGGCATTCTCAAATTAAGAATTCTTAAGTGGGACATTAGATTGATAACTTGGTCCAGATGGTTGGTGGATAATGGCTGGGTTGTTTATAGGATTTGAAATTGATAGGCTCGATAGTTGACCTAGTTCTCTCCTCATGTTAAACTTAGCTAATTATCCTATTTATACTTCTAGCCTGATGATAAATTGCTATTGAGTTATCATTAATTATTGCAGTTAGTTAAATCTATCAGCTAGATTGGTCTATTAAGAAAGTAGGTATGATAGTTGATTATAATATGATGGCTGGATAGACTGACTAGACTGATCCTTATTATAGGCATAATTTTGATATTGGATCCGAGCATGAGTCTGTTGGGATATCCAAGAAAAATTATGGTGGTTGCTCCAACCTGGGTTATATATATTTAAATATGAATCACTAACCAACTTGGAGTAGCCTTGTGCAACTTGAACTTATTCTTGGATAAAAGATGAAAATTGTACAGCTATAGAATATTTTCTCTTATGATGTGTTGGGCTAGCACAGATTGAATAAATCTCCTGGTAATTAGAAGGTGATGTGAATTATGTAGGAGATTACTGACCTAGGATTAGGAGTTGATCTAATTTCTAGGCAAGAAGGTTCACTTTATTTATCAGGTTTAAGTCAATCTTAGAACTAGATTCTGGATGTTTAAATTCATGGATCCCTGCCCACTTTTGGTAGAAAGATAACGAAGCATAATTGATTGAGTTTTCACTCAAAGTTTCAAACAAGGCATACGGTTCATCTTCACTCTTATTCATGAATGTACATTCACAAGATGCATCTACCAACTATCTATATTGGTCTCCTAAACTCTCATAAAAAACTTGAACTATTTGCCACTTAGACAGACCATGGTGTAGGCATTTTCTAAGAAGTGTCTTAAGTCTCTCCCATGACTCATGAATTTGTTCTCCTGAAAGTTGAGCAAATCCAGTGATAACTTGCTTCATGGTGTTAGTTCGACCTATGGGATAAATTTTTTTAAAAAATTCATGTTGTAATTCAGTCTAAGTTTTAATTAATCTTCCTATTATGCCAAACCAGTACTTGACCTTATCTTTTAATAAAAAGAAAAATAAAATTAATCTAAGGACATCATTAGTTAAATTTTAAATTCTTATCGTAGAGCAGATTTCTAAAAATTTATTCAGATACTTGTAAGGATCTTCATTGATGTTCTCATAGAAAGATGGAAGCATCTGGATTGTGGTCAGCTTGATCTCATAGTGGGTAGCATGAATATCAGATAATTAGATATAAGTTAAAAGATTATAGATAAAAAAAATAAAGTATTCCTTCATCTGCCTAGGTGGTTTTCTAAAATTTTCAGTCATTTGATTATCTAGGTTTAATATGGTTCGGCCATTCAATTTTATGGTTGGATTCAACTAGATTAGGTAAAGTAATTTTCTATCATATATGTACTAGTGCAATCTTAACGTGTGATTTAGAATTTTTTATTTTTTTAGAATTTTTTTATTATTTTATTATTTTTTAGTAATTTTTAATTTTTTATATTATTATTTTACTTTTTAAGAATTTTTAAAACTTTTATTATTTATTATTATTATTATATTTTTAAAAGATTTAATAATTTTTTAATGATTTTATTATTTTATTATAATTTTTATTTTTTATTTATTTTTTTATAATTTTTATTTATTTAATTATTTTAAATTATTTTTAATTTTTTATTATTTAATTATTAATTTTATTATTTTTAATTTATTTTATTTTAATTTATTTAATTTATTTTTTTAAAAGAGAAGAGGAGAAAAAAGAAGAAAGAAAGAAAAGTTCTATAGAAGAGGTCCTAAGGAGTCCTAGAACTAAGAAGAGAAAGAAGAATTAGGTTTAATTAGGTTTGATGTTTTATTTAGCAATCAAGTTAGGCAAACAATTCTAACTAAGGATTGTCCTAAATCTAGATAGCTCCTAACTGTCAAGATCACCTTCAAGCCCTCCAAGTGTAAGATCAGCCAATCAATTGATCAAGTAAGTATAAGATTGGTAGAAGTCCTTCCATTGCTTGTCTTAGACATCAATTATACCTGACCAGATAAGCTAACGGAACCAATTATAAATCATCTTCCTTTGAGCCCAGTCATCCCTAAACCACTTGCCTTAGATACCAGTCAAACTGACTAATCTTAATCAATCCAACTTTTAGAATTTCTTATCCTAATGAGCTCGAGTTTCTAGGACCGATGTCTAATTGATTTTAAAATTAAGGGCTTAGGTCAATACAACATGCTGGTTGGTTATTTTTGGATCAAAAAAGGATGATCAAATCTCCATCTTATCTTATTTAATAGATTGTACCTTTAATTTAATTTAATATGAATATGTACAATCACTTTCAGACAAGGGATTCTATGCAACTAAATTAGATGCATGAAACTTAATTAAACTTGAGAGCTTACCTTATCTCCAACAATCATCAAAAAAATAAAAATAAAAATAAATCTAATATGATGGATGCTCTAAGCAATTAGGATTTCTAATCTTATCATGAAGCTTTTAATTAGGTTTAAATAGATATTTTTTAGATTAATTTGAAAATAAAATAAATAAATAAAAAGAAAAGAGGTCTAGGGTTAGGAATATTGATCTCACCAAGCCAAATTGGAAGCTTTCTTCTTGCCCTAAATTTTTTTTTTAGGTTTTTCTTATAAAAAAATAAGAAAAAGTTAGTAAGCAATATTTACAAAAATTAAAGAAATTAATATTTTATCTAGACCCTCCATTGCCTTGATACTTTTTGGTGTCCTCATAGACCTCGACGTTCCAAACCTGAAGTAATGCACACATGGAAGAGGTTAAGTAGAGACTTCTGAGCTAGCGACTTCAGATTCGTGATATGGTCATAGAGCTTCTTTGGGATCCACAACTGCATGATCAGGGCTCATCATCCCAATCATTACATTAGATAATTATATTACTAAATATTTTTATTTATTTTAAGTTTTCATATTTAGAAGCTTCATATATTTAGGTTTGAATTCAGAAAAGGAATCTAGGAGCTAAAAATTCAATCTAACTATTCAATTGATAGGTCGGGGGCATCTATAGCTCTGTATAATCAAATAAAATTTATAGAAATAATTTATTCAAGAATCGAAGGAGTATATCGAAAGATATGCTTTCGTATTAAAATTTACTTATATTATTTTATTTTTTTTATTACATGATGTTGGAATATTCAACTCTCATCCACCAGCTGCTGGAGAGGAGCAGGAGGAGGCAGACGATGATGAGGATTAGATCTTTTTTTTGATGTATTATATTTTTTTATACTACTTATAAAAAATTATATAATTTATATTTTTAATATAATAAATTAGTATTTAATTTTTGATTATTATATTATCTTTGAATTTTAATTATAATAGATATTAAAAATTATAATTTATTATGATTAATTAAAATAGATTTTAAAAATTATTATTATTAATTTAAAAATAATAAAATTAACTATTAGCATCGATATTATCGATGGCAAGTACCATTGCTAATAGTTGATGGTACTAAAAATTAAATTATCATCACTAATATTTTTTAAAATTATTTTTTATTTCTTTTAAAAAGTTAAAAAAATTAGAAACAGCATTAGCGATGGCATTTTTGGTTGCTAATAATTATTAGCGATGGCATTAGCCACAAAAATATCATTGCTAATATTTTTTTAAAAGTTTAATTAATAATTAAAGATGAAATTATTTAGTTGCTAAAGTCGTCACTAATAGTCTTTGTTGATGTAAAATCTGACCGTCGTCGGAATCAGTTAGAGCGGTGGTGGACGAGATCACCGTCGGAGACCTACAAAATAAAGTTCCATCCGGAGTCGGTGGGGGGTGGCTCTGATAGGACCCTCCGACGATCAAGTCAGCTTTGGCCAACAGGAATGGAGTGCTCGAAAATGATTTTCATAGAGCTTAGAGATTAGAGACTAGAGATTAGCATATCTGGAGGGTCCTTTTTATAGTGGAGCTTGATGGTGACAGCTGTAGTCGTATGCTGGCGGGCCGCTCGAGGTTCGATGGAGTCAGTCTCATTGAAAGATGCCGTCTGCAGCGGGTTGAGGGTGACACTCATCGCCGTCTGATAGTGGATTGCTGTCGCTTGCGGTGGACTGATGGTGATGGCTGCAGCTGTCTTGATGCTACACCACTCGAAGTTGAATAAAGGGTTGAAAGACTTCGACGTGTGCCCATTTTGAAGGAGTTCGAACTCTTGAAAAGGAAGCTCGAAAGGAGTTCAGCTCCTGTAGGCGTCTGGCTGGAGGTGCGCGGCTAAGGCTCGATCGCTGGAAAGTTCAGTAGGAGCTCGATCGATGAGAAGTTCGATCGATGGACGACTGTTGAGAAGTTTGGCCGCTGGGAGTCCGAAGGAGCTCGGCCGGCTGAAGGGATGGCCGCTTGAGGAGTTCGACCGAGGGACGACCGCCAAGGAGTTTGGCCGCTGGGAGTCCAAAGGAGCTCGACCGACTGAAGGGATGGTCGCTTGAGGAGTTCGATCGAGGGACGACCACTAAGGAGTTCGGCCGTTGGGAGTCCGAAGGAGCTCGATCGTTGAGAAATTTCATTAAAGCTCGACCACTTGGAGTTCAAAGAACTAGGCCATTGAGGAGTTCGACCGACTGAAGGGGTTCAGCTTAAGACCCATCCCCTGAAGCTCTTTCATGGCTACTGGTTGCATTAGGCTGAGCATCAAACTAGACTTCGATAGGAGCGGAGTTTATCTCCAACAATAGCCCCCCCACTCCCAAGTTCGAAACTCGAAGGAAGGGAATGCAGAAAAGGCGATTATCGAAGTCTTCTTCTGGGCTCCGTACTAGTTCAGATCGAAGCTCGGGGGAGATCTCATCTCTAGCTAAAGTTGATATTGAAGCTGAAGCCCGGGGGAGATCTCATATCCGGCTAAAGTTGAAGTAGGCCTCGTCTCCCACGATCGAGATCGAAGGTTGAGCTCGTCGGGGGCGACATTATCTTTAGCAGCCGAGGCTAACTCATGGGAGTTCTCTTCTCCTGCAGCCATGGTTAACATGGGCGCTCGAGAGAGATCTGATCTTGAGCCGAGGTCGATGCGGTTGCTCGGGAGAGATCTTCTCTGGTCGAGGTTGGCTCGGGCGCTCGGGAGAGAACTTATCTCTAGCCAAGGTTGTCGTGGGCCGAGGTTGTCACGGACCTCATCTCTGATCGAGGTTGTCTCGATCGCTCGGAATAGATCTTATCTCTAACTGAGATTATCTCGGTCGCTCGGGAGAGATCTTATCTCTGACCGAGGTTGGCTCGGGCGCTCTGACTGAGGTTGATGGAGATCCCATCTCCCATAGACTTTGGAGCTTAGATTTAGACTTTGCTCACATTAGGACGAGGCTCTCCTCCTATTTTCGATGGGCTGTGGAGGCACATGCAGACCGTCGTCCGAGCCTCTCCTCCATCTCGTCTAAGGTGAACGAGGCCTTCGACTTTGCTCGCGTTAGGATGAGGTTCTTCTTCTATTCCTGACGGGCTATGGGGGCACCTTCGGACCGTCGTCCGTCTCTCTCCATCTCGTCTAAGGTGCACGAGGCCTTCAACTTTGCTCGCATTAGGATGAGGTTCTCCTTCTATTTCTAATGGGCTGTGGGGGCACATACGGACCGTCGTCCGTGCCTCTCCCCCCATCTCGTCCTTTGTGAACAAGGTCTTCACTCGGAAGAGATCTTATCTCTAGCCGAGGTTGACTCGATCGCTCGGAAGAGATCTTATCTCTATTCGAGGTTGCTTCTTAGGAGAGATCTTATCTCTAGCCGAGGTTGCTTCTCGAAAGAGATCTTATCTCTGGCCGAGATTGATTATCGGAAGAGATTTTATCTCTGGCCGAGGTCGCTTCTCGGAAGAGATCTTATCTCTGATCGAGGTTGATTCTCGGAAGAGATCTTATCTCTAATCGAGGTTGTCACTCGGGAGAGATCTTATCTCTGGCTGGGGTCGCTTCTTGGGAGAGATCTTATCTCTAGCCGAGATTGTCGCTTGGGAGAGATCTTATCTCTAGCCGAGGTTGTCGCTCGTGGGAGATCTTATCTCTGGCCAAGGTCGCTTCTCGGGAGAGATCTTATCTCTAGCCGAGGTTGTCGCTCGGGAGAGATCTTATCTCTGGCCAATGTCGCTTCTCGGGAGAGATCTTATCTCTAGCCAAGATCGCTTCTCAGGAGAGATCTTATCTCTAACCGAGGTTTTCGCTCGGGAGAGATCTTATCTCTGGCCGAGGTCGCTTCTCGGAAGAGATCTTATCTCTAGTCGAGGTTGCTTCTCGAAGAGATCTTATCTCTAGCTGAGGTTGTTGCTCAGAAGAGATCTTATCTCTGATCGAGGTCGCTTCTCGGGAGAGATCTTATCTCTAGCCAAGGTTGCTTCTCGAGAGAGATCTTATCTCTAGCCGAGGTTGTCACTCGGAAAAGATCTTATCTCTGGCCGAGGTTGATGATCTTTGACCTGCCCGTGCTAGGACGAGGTTCTCCTCCTATTCCTAACATGATGAATATTAACTGCTTCTTTCTCTATCATTACATAGTTTTCGTGCCCAGAAATAGTATATTATTAAAAGGGAAGAACTTTATTGAAAGAAAGTTACTGACAATGTATTTCCGAATTCTTTGTGATTCAGGATCGTGGTAGCGTTGTTCCTCCGCGCTTCTTCATGCGGACGATCTTTTCTATCTCATGCTGGCCTCCTCACTTTGGAGCATGCTTCTCTTGACTTCGATGCTGGGACCTAGGGTAACGCTGACGACGCCGTGAGACGGCCGATCTCGTCGTTTCTTATCATGGCAGCGCCCTTTGCCGATCTTTAGGTTGGTGTCGAATGAATTTACCTAGCCATCCATTTCTAACAAGCTCCTCAATTTCATCTCGGAGCTGGATGCACTCCTCAGTGTCGTGGCCGTGGTCATGATGGTAGAGGCAGTACTTGCTTAGGTCACGTTTGTTTGGGAGAGATCGTAATCCTTCTGGTCTTGGCAGTTGGTTCTTAACTTCGATAAGAATCTGAGTTCGAGGAGCGTTGAGGGGGGCGTAGTCGTGGAATCTTTTAGGAGAAGGGCTTCTTTGCATTTCTCTATGAGCTCGAGGAGTTCGGACCCGTCTGCTACCGGAGGGAGTCCGTGAGTGCGGCTGAACTTCGTTTGGCTCTCCATTGCCTGC
This sequence comes from Cocos nucifera, assembly GCA_006176705.1. Lineage (NCBI taxonomy): Eukaryota > Viridiplantae > Streptophyta > Magnoliopsida > Arecales > Arecaceae > Cocos > Cocos nucifera. The sequence continues at coordinate 1,346,630 of QRFJ01000086.1, read as the reverse complement.
CTGCCGCTCCCTTAAGGCTTCTTCATCCTTCTACTTGAAGGCTTCTTCCGCACGGACATATCTCTCGACCCGAGCCAGTAGATCGGTGAAGTCCCTGGGATACCATTTTTTCAGGGAGAACAGCAAGTTATTTTTCTAAAGGCCGTCCTTGAGTGCGGCCATCGCAACAGACTGATCCAAGTCCTGGACCTTCAATACCACGGCATTGAACCAAGTTACGTAAGCCCGGATGGATTTCTCTTGCTTCTGCTTGACATTCATCAGGGAATCCAAACCTCGACGCGGTCGTTGGCTGCTGATGAAGTGGGCCACGAACTGACCGCTCATCTGGTCAAAAGAGAAGATCGTACTGGGCTTCAACGTCGAGTACCAATTTCTCGCTGCTCCCTTTAAGGTAGATGGAAAGGCTCAGCACAGCATGATGTCTGAAGTGCCGTGAAGCAGCATCATGGTCCAAAAGGTCTTTAGATAATCAACCGGATCAGAGGTTCCATCGTAGCTTTCAAGTTGAGGGAGCTTGAAGTTTGGTGGGACGGACTCTTGCATTATCTGAAGAGAAAAAGGGGGATCGACACGGACGTCGGCATGATGAGCCGGGGCGACGTGGCCGAGCTCTTCGATCCACCAGTCCATCTCCTGCAGTCTGTGATCAAGGGCGTCGTCCTGGTTGTAGATCTTGGGAGACTTTCGGCTACAAGCAAAAAAGATCTCCTTCAGAGGAGAACTATGATTCGAACATGGATCCCCGACTCCTTATTTTTCTTTTTCAGGGGAGGCGGGCACACCGGCCCGAGTACCCTTTCTTGGGGTCGATTCTCGACATTCGAATGATAGATTTTCTGGTGGAGTCGCCACCGAAGGCTGCTGCATGGTCCGCATTGCATCCACGAGGCCACGGACCTATCGGACGAGAAGGTTGAACTGCTCCACATTTATCGTAGGTACGGATGGAATCTGAGTTGCCGGGGCTGAAGCAGGGGCAGATGGATCTAGACGGGATTGGGATGTGGAGGCCGTCGATCGTCGAGTCGAGGCTCTCCTAGGAGGCATTTACTCCTTAGGAGAGGGCTTTGGTAAGGAAGAAGAGAGATCTCCAGAGAGAGAGAAATTATCATCGAGCACTCCTGATGAGGAAGAAGAGAGATCTTCAGAGAGAGAGAAATCATCGCCAAGCACTCCTTTAAGAATAAGAAAACCTCGGAGGTTCGGAGTGCCCTTCCTCTAGCGCCAATCTGTTGACGTAGAATCTGATCATCGTCGAAATCAGCTGGAGCAGTGGTGGACGAGATCGCCGTCGGAGATCTGCAAAATAAAGTTTCGTTCGGAGCTGATGGGGGGGTGGCTCCGACAGAACCCTCCGACGATTAAGTCAGCTCTAGCCAACAGGAATGGAGTGCTCGAAAATAATTTTCATAGAGCTTAGAGATGAAGAGGAGATCTTAGAGCTTAGAGATCAGAGACTAGAGATTAATGTATCTGGAGGATCCTTTTTATAGCGTAGCTTGATGGTAATAGCTGTAGCCGCATGCTGGCGGGCCGCTCGAGGTTTGAGGGAGTCAGTCTCATGGAAAGATGCCATCTGCAGTGGGTTGAGGGTGACAGCCATCGCCGTCTGATAATGGATCGCTATCGCTTGCGATGGACTGATGGTGATGGCTGCAGTTATCTTGATGCTGCGCTGCTCGGAGTCGAATGAAGGGTTGAAGAGCTTCGACGTGTGCCCATTTTGGAGGAATTCGGACTCCTGAAGAGAAAGCTCGGAAGGAGTTTGGCTCTCGTAGGCGTCTAGCTGAAGGTGCGCGGCTAAGACTCGATCGCTGAAAAGTTTGGTAGGAGCTCGATCGGTGAGAAGTCCGACCGACGGACGACTGCTGAGGAGTTCGACCGCTGAAAGTTCGAAGGAGCTCGATCGACTGAAGGGACGGCCGCTTGAGGAGTTCGATCGAGGGACGACCGCCAAGGAGTTCGACCGACTGAAGGGACGACCGCTTGAGGAGTTCGGCCGAGGGACGACCGCCAAGGAGTTCGACCATTGAGAGTTCGAAGGAGCTCGGTCGCTGAGGAATTTCGTTAAAGCTCGATCGCTTGGAGTTCAAAAAGCTCGATCGCTGAGAAGTTCGGCTGGCTGAAGGGGTTCGGCTTAAGACTTATCCCCTGAAGCTCTTCCGTGGCTATTGGTTGTATTAGGCTGAGCATCGAACTAGACTTCGATAGGAGTGGGGTTTATCCCCAACAGTCTTATTAGCAATGGCAAGTTTTGCTGTCACTAATAATTATATTAGCAACAAAAATTTTTTAGATTAGCTTTTACGATGGGATTAGCAGCGACAGTACTATTAGCGATAGTGGATGGACTATTAGCGATGGCTAAGATTATTAGCGACAACATTTAGCCATTGCTAATAATCTAAATTTTTGTAGTGAAATACATAGTCTACATTAAAGTTTGCAATGTTTGTAGTTACAATTATCACATCATTGTGCGGGGCTTGCATACCTTCTACATCCTGCTCGATGAAGACAATGGCATCTGTTGGTGCAGAAATCCATCCTCGTCGGAGGTCACCGGAGTCGAGGCCGCCGAGGTCGCCGCTGGGGACCTGCAAAATGAAGTTCCGTCCGAAACTGGTGGGGGGGTGGCTCCGGCAGGACCCTCCGACGGTCAAGTTAGTTTCCGGCCAACAGTAATGGAGTGCTCGGAATGAGTTCCGGAGCTTAGAGATGAGGAGGAGAGCTTAGAGAGTCGAGAGTTCAGAGAGCTTCGCCTTGGCGTATCTGGAGGGGTCCCTTTATAGCGGAGCTTAGTTGATGGTGACGGCCATGCCGTCTGGCAGAGAGTCGTCGGGCAGCATGGAGTTCGGTACGGAGAGGAAGGCGTCGTCCGGTGGATCGTGGGAGCCATACTGGCGAGTCGTGGGCCGCATGGAGTCCGGTACGGAGAGGACGGCGTCGTCTGGTGGATCGTGGGAGCCATACTGGCACGTCGTGGGCCGCATGGAGTCCGGTACGGAGAGGAAGGCGTCGTCCGTCCGGCGAGTCGTGGGCCGCACGGAGTCCGGTACGGAGAGGAAGGCGCCGTCCGCTTGCTGCAGGCGACAGTTCGTCCAGATGGAGTTCGGACTTGTAACAGAGTTCGGCCGAAGGGGAAGCTGGGGGAGTTCGTCTGGCTGAAGGGTCGGCCATCTGTAGAGTTCGGCCGCGGGACGATTGCCGAGGAGTTCGACCGCTGAGAGGCCCGAAGAAGCTCGGCTGGCCAGTTGAAGGACTTCGGTTGCTAGTTGGTTCGGCCAGGGCTCGCTGAGGAGTTCGATCGCCTAGGAGTCGGTCCGAAGGGGTTCGGCCACTTGGGCTCGCCTGAAGTCGGTCCGAGTCGGTCCGAAGGAGTTCGGCCGCTGGGGTCGCCTGGAGTCGGTCCGAAGGAGTTCGGCCGTGGGGTCGGACTTGTAGGAGAGTTCGGCTGAAGGAAAACGAGTTCCGGGAGGAGCTGAAGGAGAAATCGGAGGAGCTGGATGGCCGAACGGGCGTCTGGGAGGAGTCCGTCTCCCGAAGAAGTCCTGCCGCTTGGAGTCCAAGGAGCTCGGCCGTCAGGAAGTTCGGCTGGCGGTGGGAGTTCGGCCCGGAGCCTGGCGCTGGGGAGTTCGACAGCTAGGTAGTTCGGCCCGGACCTTGGCGCAGGGGAGTTCGGCTTCTAGGCAGTTCGGCCCGGACCTTGGTGCAGGGGAGTTCGGCCTCTAGGCAGTTCGGCCGTGGTAGGGGCTCGGCCTGGCGCCTGGCGCTAAAGCTCTTCAGCGGCTACTGGTTGCATTGGGCTGAGCGTCGGGCCGGGCTTCGGCAGGAGCGGGATTTATCCCCAACAGTAGCCCCCCCACTCCCGAGTTCAAAAATTTGAAGGAAGGGAGTACCACAATAGGCGACTGCCGAAGCCTTCTTCCAGGTCCCCGCGCTTGTCGTAGCTGAAGCTCGGGGAGGTCTCATCTCCAGCCAGTGTTGACGTTGAAGTTGAAGCTGAGGCTTGGGGGAGACCTCACCTCGATGTTTGGAGTTGAAATGGAACTCATTTCCAGCTAAAGTTGATGAAGCTGATGTTGAAGCTCTCTGGCCGAGGTTGACATGATAGCTTTCTCTAACCGAGGTCGATGTTGAAGCCCCCCGGTCGGGGTCGAGAGTCGTCGTGGGCCTCATGTCTATCCGAAGACCTTATCCCTAGCCGGAGCCGATGCGGGCGCTCGGGGGAGATCTCATCTCCTACTGCCGAGGTTAGCCCGGTTCCTCGGGGGAGATCTGATTCATAGCCGAAGTTGCTCGGGGGAGGTCTCATCTCCAGTAGCCGAGGTTGGTGCTCGCGTTAGGATGAGGTTCTCCTCCTGTTCCCAACCGAGGCTATTCGCGGTCGCTCGGGAGAGATCTTATCTCTAGCCGAGGTTGAAGTGCGCGCTCGGGGGAGATCTTATCTCCTGCAGCCGAGCTTCCCTCGGGGGAGATCTTATCTCCTCGCAGCCGAGGTTGGTGCTCGCGTTAGGACGAGGTTCTCCTCCTGTTCCTAACCGAGGTTGTTCACGGTCGCTCGGGAGAGATCTTATCTCTAGCCGAGGTTGTCGACGGTCGCTCGGGAGAGATCTTATCTCTAGCCGAGGTTGCGCTCGTGTTAGGACGAGGTTCTCCTCCTGTTCCTAACCGAGTTGTTCCGGTCGCTCGGAGATCTTATCTCCTGCGGCCGATCTCGGGGGAGATATCTCCTGCGGCCGAGGTTGAAGTGCGCGCTCGGGAGAGATCTTATCTCCCGAGGTGGTGCTCGCGTTAGGACGAGGTTCTCCTCCTGTTTCTAACCGAGGTTCGGTCGCTCGGGAGAGATCTTATCTCTAGCGGGGTCAACGGTCGCTCGGGAGATCTTATCTCCCGAGGTGCGGTTAGAACGAGGTTCTCCTCCTGTTCCTAGGTTGTTCACGGTCGCTCGGGAGAGATCTTATCTCTAGCGAGGTTGAAGTGCGCTCGGGGGAGATCTTATCTCCTGCAGCCGAGCTTCCCTCGGGGGAGATCTTATCTCCTGCAGCCGAGGTTGGTGCTCGCGTTAGGACGAGGTTCTCCTCCTGTTTCTAACGCGGCGATTATTGACTGCTGCTTCCCTGTCATCACATAGTTTTCGTATCCAGAAGTGATTTTATTGAGAGGGGAGAGTTTTACCGAAGAGAAGATGATCGCAGCGCATTTCCGTTCGAGGGTTGTCGGGGTGTTGTTCCTCGGAGTTCCCTCGGGCAGTAAGTCCCGTCCAGACGACCTCCTCTATCTCATGCCGGCCTTCATAATTTGGACCATGCTTCTCTTGACTTTGTCGCTGGGGATGACAATCACCGATGTAGCTAGCTCCTAGCTCCTCCCCGGGGTGGCGTTGATGACGCCGCGGGACGGCCAACCTTCTTGTCTTTTCCGGTTACGGCAGTGCCTATAGCCGATCTTCTCCTTGATCGCGCATGTTTGGAGAGGCCGTAGTCCTTCAGGTCTTGGCGGTTGGCTCTTAACTTTGCCGAGAATTCGAGTTAGAGGAGCGGGTCGTAGTTGCGGAACCTTCCGGGAGGGGGGCTTCGTTCCGTCCTTGCCGGCGCCGAACTTTATTTTGGAGGTTGAGTTGAGGAGTTCGGCTTTCCACCGAGCTTCATTTCGCCTTGATGCCGAGCTTTGGGGGGAGCCCGGCTTTTCTCCGAGCCGAACTTCTTTCCGCTTCGGCGGGGAAACTTCTGCTCTCCGTTTCTCTCTTCGGGGCGATTGGGCTCTTCCTTAAGGCTGATTTCTCACGCCCTCATGGCGGGCTTGCTGGTGGAGTCGCTACCGGAGGCTGCTGTATAGCCTGCAACGCCTCCGTGAGGCCACGGATCTGTCGGATAAGCAGGCCGAACTGCTTCACATCCACCGTGGGTGCAGGTGGAACCTAGGCCGCCGGGGCTGAAGCAGGAACAGACGGGTCTGGATGGGATCGGATCGCAGAGGCCACCGAACGCCGTGCGGAAGCTCTCCTGGGTGGCGTTTTCTCTTCGAAAGAGAAAAGGAAGATCTCTGGAGAGGGAAGAGAAGGGTCGCCGAGCACTCCTTTAAGAACAAGGGAACCTCGAAGGTTCAGGCCCTTCCTCTAGCGCCAATCTGTTGGTGCAGAAATCCATCCTCGCCGGAGGTCGCCGGAGTCGAGGCCGCCGAGGTCGCCGCCGGGGACCTGCAAAACGAAGTCCCGTCCGAAATCGGTGGGGGGGTGGCTCCGGCAGGACCCTCCGATGGTCAAGTTAGTTTCCGGCCAACAGTAATGGAGTGCTCGGAATGAGTTCCGGAGCTTAGAGATGAGGAGGAGAGCTTAGAGAGTCGAGAGTTCAGAGAGCTTAGCCTTGGCGTATCTGGAGGGGTCCCTTTATAGCGGAGCTTAGTTGATGGTGACGGCCATGCCGTCTGGCAGAGAGTCGTCGGGCAGCATGGAGTTCGGTACGGAGAGGAAGGCGTCGTCCGGTGGATCGTGGGAGCCATACTGGCGAGTCGTGGGCCGCATGGAGTCCGGTACGGAGAGGAAGGCATCGTCCGGTGGATCGTGGGAGCCATACTGGCGAGTCGTGGGCCGCACGGAGTCCGGTACGGAGAGGAAGGTGCCGTCCGGTCTTGCTGCAGGCGACAGTTCGTCCAATGGAGTTCGGACTTGTAACAGAGTTCGGCCGAAGGGGAAGCTAGGGGAGTTCGTCTGGCTGAAGGGTCGGCCATCTGTAGAGTTCGAACGTGGGACGGTTGCCGAGGAGTTCGACCGCTGAGAGGCCCGAAGAAGCTCGGCTGGCCAGTTGAAGGACTTCGGTTGCTAGTTGGTTCGGCCAGGGCTCGCTTGAAGTCGGTCCGAAAGGAAAACCCGGGAGGAGCTCGGATGGCCGAACGGGCGTCTGGGAGGAGTCCGTCTCCCGAAGAAGTCCTGCTGCTTGGAGTCCAAGGAGCTCGGCCGTCAGGAAGTTCGGCTGGCGGTGGGAGTTCGGCCCGGAGCCTGGCACTGGGGAGTTCGGCAGCTAGGTAGTTCGGCCCGGACCTTGGCGCAGGGGAGTTCGGCCGTGGTAGGGGCTCGGCCTGGCGCCTGGCGCTAAAGCTCTTCAGCGGCTACTGGTTGCATTGGGCCGAGCATCGGGCCGGGCTTCGGCAGGAGCGGGATTTATCCCCAACAGCATCCATGAGCCCATCTTTGAGCCTTGGCCTCTTCACCTTTGGAATCTCTGTTGACCGAGCTGACCTCCCAGTTATCATATAAATTTCTCTTCTTAGGGGTCGGTCTTCTACCACCGCTTGTTCCCCTGCCTCTTATCTCTGTGGCTACACCAATGCAGACTATGGCTGAGGTAAAGGAAATGGCTATTGAGGAAAATGGGGTGGTTGTTAAGCTCTCGAAGGAGGTCGACGTGAAGGTGCTTCCCTCAAGATAAAGTAGTCCAACCTCTCCTACCTAACGAACCTCTTAATCTCGTCCTTGAATTGGTGGCATTCTTCAGTAACATGACCTTGGTCATGATGGTAAAAGTAATACTTGATTGAGTCACAACACTCAAGCTTCATCTGCATCCTCGAAGGTTAAGGCGGCTCAGCTCACACCTCCATCAATATCTCTCTCCTAGAAGCATTTAGAGGCATATAATTAGTGAATCATCTCTGAGGTGAATCATTCCTTTGTTTTCTTTGTGGGGATCTCAAGCACTACTGGCAGGTTCCTTCCTTCCACCTAGGCGAGTGCCCCTCTACTCAACCCTTCTCCCCTCGCAGTAGATTTTGCAGGGATATCATCCTCCGTAAAAGAGTCTTCTATATGGGTGTATTTCTCCACCCAAAGAAGCATATCCAGGAAGTCCTAGGGGTAAATCTTTGTTAACAACTTTTTAAGATCATTCTTTATAGTCCATCCATTATTGCAAACATAGTGACCGAATGATCCAGATCATGAACTTCAAGCATGGTGCTATTAAAGTAGGCCAGGTATGATCAGATGGTCTCACCCTCCCTTTGTTTGATAGTTTGGAGGTAATCCAATCACATCTACGGCCGTCGGCTAGTGATAAAGTGGGTGGTGAAGGACTGGCTCAGTTGTCTGAAAGAATGAATTGAAGCCGCCTTCAAACTAGAATACTAGTACTAGGCTGCTCCCTTTAGAGTGGAGGAAAACACTCAATATAGGATAGCATCACTAGCATCCTGGAGAAGGATAACAGCTCTGAAGCTGTTAATGTGGTCAATGGGGTCAGTCATCCCATCATAACTTTCTACTTGAGAAATCTTGAAATGCTGGAGAATAGGTTCCTGTATTATGCTTGCCACAAAAGGTGGATCAATATCAAAACCATCTAGTGGAGTTGATGGATTGTTGTGGATCTCCTGAATCCACTGGTCCATCTCCTGAAGTTTTTGCTCGAGTTTAGCTTCTCCAGTGCCTCAAAATATTGAGGAAAATATCGATCGGGGGTGGAATCATGCCCCGACTGAGAACTTGGAGTGCGCCATCTTTTTGACTCTAGGGTCCTGGGACAGCTCTGGCAGGTCTGATGCCTCCCTAGACATTGGGGCTATGGCTGCTACTGCAATGGTACAGGCACCACCGATGGTGCTGAGTTCACCGATCGAAGTGCAGACACCATCGATGGTGCTGGGTTCACTGGTGGAAGGATCAGTGGGGCTTGAATAGCTTTGATTGTTGCCGTAAGTTGCTGGACCTATCAGAAGAGTTGGTTGAACTATTCTGCGATTACTTCCACGAGCTATGCGGGCGCAGGAACTTTCGCTATCGTTGATAGCACAGGAACAGAATTGTTTGCCTGATCCTACATCGGTCAGGAGATAGAGATGTTATTACGTCAATTTTGCATAAGGCCATCTTGTAAGAATCGCTTCATGCTTCTTTACAAATAAATCAAATGTTCAAACCCTTCCTCTATCTGTTGTTGCTGCTAGATCTTGGTTAAGGTCGGAAGGCGAATGGTTGAACTTGCTGAGCTTCTGAGCAGGAGTGCTGGAGTAATCTCCAAAATAAAGTTTGAACAAGAGATTTTTACTGTAGTGAAAATCCTTCGATGCTCAAGTCAGGAATCAAGAATAGCGGAAGCAACCGATGATTTTTTGAGATGGGTTACTTACCTGAGTCCTTAAGACTTTGGTTATTTATAATGAAAATGGTCGAACAACTATAAAAACGTGCAGTTTTGAGGTTGTTGGGTCATTAGACGTACTGTTGTAAATGAGATATTTTAGTCCTTATATGCTCCTATGGAATAAGGGAAGTTAGTTTCTTCTAAGCTTATCCATTGAGGATGGATGGTTACTTTATGTATTAGAAAATCAGCTGATCGAGATAATAGAGGAAGCTCACATGCTGGATAGGCTGCTTATCAGATTGGATATAAGTAGCTCAGATTTGTATATTTCAGCTCAACGTTTAGATCGACGACTACTCAGATAGCTCAGATGATCTGAGATATTCATAATCGTATAGTGATCCAAGATATCTATGGTACCACCGTAACAACTAGCTAGTAACAAAAAAATTTCAAAATTTGTTGTCCCACCATAGTTGTTGATCTAATAAAACTCGAGGAGCAGAACCAAGCCGTCCTCCCGTAGCTAACCCGCGGTCCCGGGCCAAGATTAGAGCACCCAAGTAAACGACTTTCTATTTTGTCGTGTGGCTCCCCTGTCTCATCGGAGCTCTCCACGGCCCCACTCACTGCCATCCCCTCGCTCGTCGTTCTCTCCTCTATAAAACCAAACCCCCACCCCTTCCTCATCCACCTCCGGCCTTGGGGAAGCTCCCCTTCACGTCACGTCCCCTCCCAAGCAACCATCCCTGCCTGGTAGGGGACCTTAAAGCCAGCTCGTGCTTTATCTAGCTAGGCTCGGAGGCCAAGCCTCGCTGTAACCATGGGGAAGAACAAGGTCGCCCTCATCAGCCTCTCCTTAGTGATCCTCGTCGCCGGTGTGGCAGCGGTCGCCGTCACCATCAGCCACCTCAATGGTAAGAACTCCAGCGATCCTCCCACCCAGAGCTCCTCCCCGCCCAACACTTCGATGAAGGCCATCAAGGCCGTCTGCCAGCCGACCGACTACAAGGATGTCTGTGAGCAGACCCTCTCGTCCATGTCCCACAACACCACCGACCCCATGGAGCTGGTCAATGTGGCCTTCAATGCCTCCATGAAGTACGTCACCGACGTCTTCGACAGGTCCGAATTCCTGAAGGAAGTCTCCAAAGACCCATCCTCCGCCGAGGGTCTCCATACCTGCCGCGAGCTCCTCGATTACGCCATCGACGACCTCAAGAAATCCATCGTGCAGCTCGGCAATGTCCAGACGCACCGGTACGAACAGGCCGTCGAGGATCTCAAGGTCTGGCTCAGCGCCGCCATCACCTACCAGGACACCTGCGTCGACGGCTTCGAGGGCATCAGCACCGGCGCCGCGGAGACCATGCGCCAGGCCATAAAGAACTCCACCCAGATCACCAGCAACGCCCTCGCCATGGTCAACAATTTGGACGTCGTGGTCGGCTCGCTCAACATGTCGTCACTTCTCGGCCGCAAGCTCCTCTCCGACGCCGGGGCGAACGAGTTCCCGTCGTGGATGTCCGCCGCGCAGAGAAGGCTCCTCCAGGTGACACCGGCAACGATAAAGCCCAACGTCACCGTCGCTCTGGACGGGACCGGAGACTTCAAGACCATCACCGAAGCCCTCTCGCAGGTCCCCGAGAAGAACGACGCCACCTTCGTCATCTACGTTAAGGCAGGAGTGTACAAGGAGAGAGTCCTCGTCGACAAGTACATGACCCATGTGACGATGATCGGAGATGGACCGACCATGACCAAGATCACCGGTGATGTCTCTGTCATCCAAGGGAAAATCTCCACATTCAAAACTGCTACCGTCGGTAAGTCCCACTGCCTATATATGGCTCTTTCTACTAATTGCTACGGACCACAGAATGAGATGGAGCATTAACGATCTAACTGCATGTATGTGACGCTGTAGCTGTGGCTGGGGAGTGGTTCACCGGCATCGGTCTCGGATTCGAGAACACGGCCGGGCCTGAGAAGCACCAGGCAGTGGCGCTTCGGGTGAACGCCGACCGGTCGGTGTTCTACAACTGCAGGATGGATGGGTACCAAGACACGTTATATGCGCACAGTGAACGCCAGTTCTACCGTGACTGCACCATCACCGGCACCATCGACTTCATCTTCGGCGACTCGGAGACGATACTCCAGAACTGCATGATCATCGCCAGGAAGCCGATGGCTAACCAGCAGAACATCGTGACGGCGCAGGGCCGGAAGGAGAGACAAGGGAATGGTGCCATCGTCATCCAGAATTGCACCATCACTTCCGACCCTACCTACTATCCCTACCGGAACATTCTGCCGACCTACCTCGGCCGGCCCTGGAAGAACTACTCGAGGACCCTCATCCTCCAGTCACAGCTCGACGACCTCATCCATCCCGACGGGTGGCTGCCGTGGAACGGGGATGTCGGGCTCGACACATGCTTCTACGCCGAGCTCGACAACCTGGGGCCGGGGGCTGACTTGACCAAGAGGGTGACATGGCCGGGGATCAAGAATATCAGCTATGCCGAGGCGCAGGGATACACCGTCGAGAACTACCTCTATGGGCAAACCTGGATCCCCAGGACCGGCGTGCCGTTCATTCCCGGGCTCCTGCCGATGACCGAGGCAAAGAGGATCCACTGAGTTAACAAAAAGTTATATACATACATACATATATACATGGAGCTTGCCTAATGAAATGAGTATCAGAGGGAGGGAAGGAACTGTTTTGAGTGGTAAGCGAGGCTTGTTAATTGGACTTAATGCAGAAACTTGTAATTATATATGTTTTGCCTCTTCCCAGTGGCGGATGAAATAAAGGCACGTAATTAATCTTCGATACATTGGCAGCACGTTGGCTCTCGTCTTTCGCTCGTTAAAAAGATCCATGCAGATATTTAGGACAAAGGCTTATTTTGATTTGATGAGGATCATATAAAAGGAGATAGATATAGATATAGATATAGATACAGCTACATTAATTATCAGGTTGGTTCTCAGTGAATTGCCCAATTGTGTAAGTGCTAGAGATTTAATTAAAAGGTTGCCGGATTAGATTCTGCACACCACAATCTTCTTTTCGCTATTAAAAAGAAGAATGAGGTAAAAGGAGTACGAATACTCAGACTCCTATGTTCATAAGACAGTCTTTTGATTTGGTGTTCATAAGAGAGTCAATACGATTAAATGCTCATTGCTATATATCTGAAATGCCAACGGAGCTGGTTGACCCATTGGATTGTGATCTCACCGCTAGCTGTGGTAGTTGAAGGATAAAATTCAAGCCTTTAATTGGTACACAGGCTAATAATGTCCATTGGGAAATCATAGCGACTGGGACATGGTTACATTAATGAGTCAACCCAGCCTAAATTTACGTATTAAATACAAAATGCAGTATGTGTATATATATATATATATATATATATATATATATATATATATATATATATATATATATATATATATATATATATATTAGAAAAAACATCTCAAATTCGATTCATATGGAATCCACAGCCCAAATTACAGCGAGGAGAAGTCCAAGAAGAAAATCCATAGGAGAGATAGATGACTTAGGGGCCTGTAGCATGTGGGCTGACCTGCACGTGTAGCCTAGCGGGGCTATAACAAACATGTGGTTCAGTACCATGCATGGCTCAGCACGTAGGGCCCGCACGTGTAGCCCAGCAGAGCTATTACAAGCGTGTGGTCCAATACCACACACGGCTCAGCATGTAGGCAAGTCTAGCATAGGCGCATGCGAGTGGGTGCATGCAAGCCGGTTGTGAGTGCAGCCCAATGCACATGCAGGTGTGCGACCCGTGGCAACTTCATGCGGTCCATGCATGAGGCGTGGACTAGGTGGTTTTCCCGTATGTTTCGCGCAGTCTATGATGGACTGGATGCTATTTCCCCACGTTTCTGGTGGTCTACGAGCATGGATGCATAATCCGAGGGCTAGTAGCACTTGCGATAAAGATCTCGATAAAGATCTGGATAGCTGAGGACTCTGTGGACATGATCAAGAAAGGTACTTGACTTCTAATCAGAGTCAATTCTCCGGTATATGCTCAGATTGAGGCTTATAAAAAGCTCTTGTGGGTAGATAGTCCTGTGGCGTAGCCAAGAGAGAGTTTGGCAGTAGGCTGAGGACCTTGAGCAGATGCCAGTAGAAAGCTAAAGTAGGGGCTTCAGGCAAACTGCCAGGTAGCGGACAGCGGTCATTTTAGGGGGTCTTCTGGAGGCAAAAAACTTTTGTAAGAGATAAGAGGTGAGTGCTTCTTATTGAGAGAAAAGGATTATTGTATGAGGATCGATGGTGTGATCTCCTCTTTTAAATTCTCTTTTATTTCATAGTGAAGTCTTTGCATGTCCTATGAAGATAGATCTTAGTCTAGTCCATGTACTTGATTGTGTCTTATTTTATTTCTTCTTTCTTCCTACCATAATATTCTAGTATAAGATCTCCAACAATTAATATTATAGCTAAGCGGTACCGAAGTGTAGGTTGTAGCAGTGGTGATAAAGATTAAAGATGATAGAGAAAAAAGCTTAATCAAGATGAAAATCAACAAATTTAATGAAAAAAGCAATTTCTCCTTGTGGCAAGTGAGCGTGAAGGATGCACTCATTCAATAAAAGTTGATCGATGTTCTTTTATGCGAGAAGTTATTGGCTACCATGAAGGTGAAGGATTGGAGATAGCTCCAGATATAGGTGATGAGTACGATCGCTTGTACCTAGTAAATGAGGTAAAATAAGTACAATATATACTTAGACTCCCATGTTCATAAGATAGTCTTTTGATTTGGTCTTGATAAGAAAGTCATATGATTAAATGCCCATTGCTATATGAAGTGCCAATGGAACGGAGCAAATTGGTTGGCCCAATGGATTGTGATCTCACTACTAGCTGCTTTAGGGTCTGATGTAGCTGCTAAGCGAGTGTCGAAGATCTACAAAAAAAAATCCATACATTAAGGGTACTCCGGCAGAGAATTCTCCAATATCTAAGTTAACCGGAGCTTTGAGCATAGTAGAGGTAAGAGAAAAGAATGAGATGAATAGCATGGAGTTGCATATGTTTGTTTATCTCTCGAGGGTTTCTTTGTTTACCTCTTTATACAGAAGATAGCTAGAGTTTGTTGCACCCTAACCTGTAGGCTATCAGAGTAGATGGTATGATTCCTCGATCATGAACGTTTGCCAGATGGGTGTCTATCAGGTTTATTAGTCATTAGCATCTATCAGATGAATGTCTTGTAGGTTTATTAATTATGGGCATCTGCCAATCCACATCTCTGTGGAGTGTTAGAAAATTTGGCGATGACCCACATGATCGGAGGGGTAGGGTCAAGGTCGGCAGATACTTATTAGCGATGGCATTTTGCCATCACTAATAAAATTTTACCAATGACAAATAGCGACCAAGAAATCTATCATCGCAAAAACTAAAAAAATTATTAGCAAAGGCAAATTTGGCTTTTTAATGATAATAAGGTGCATCACTAGTAAAAAGTAATTTTTTTATATTAGTTCTAACATTATTAGTGATGAAAAATTATTATTAGCGATGTCGAAAGGCCATTGCTTATAATAAAGTAATTTTATTTTTTTTAATTTGGTTGTAGGATTATTAGTGATGAAAAATTATTATTAGCGATGGCAATACTAAAGTAATTTTATTTTTTAAATTTAGTTATATAATTATTAGTGATGAAATTATGTTATTAGCGACAGTAAAAGTCATTGCTAATATTAATAATTTTTAAAAATATTTTTTAAATTTCTTAAATATTTTTTTTTAAATTATTAGCAATGGCAAATTGAACTATTGCTAATAGCCATAGATAATTTATTAATTTAATTATCATTATAACTAAATTTTTTTAAAAAATTTTAAATTTATTAGTAATGATTTTGGCTATCGCTAATAGTCAGCAATGCGTCTCTAATACGGTATTAGCAACGATAAAAAAGCCATCACTATATTTAATTTTTTTTATTTTTTTAAAATATTGTATAATTTTAAAATTTAAAGTTCATCTTTATCATTCATTATCTAAATAATTATTGTTAGAGTATCATCACAAAAAAATGCCTTGATCCGATAGGCCTAGCTATGTCGATCAATAAAATTTAATTTCAATAATCACGAACAACCGTATGATGATCTGATAGATCAAACTACCGATGGATCCGAAAACTAGCAACGATGATCTCGATGATATTTATAGCACTCTATCAAAATTTTATTTTAATCGAATATTATTATCATGGTTAATTTAGCATGGAATGACTTGAACCGTTAAATAAAAAATGAGCGATCAAAAGATCAAACAACATCTGATTATAAAGCAATTTTTTAGATAAATAATATTTGCTACTACTTTGATCGTTTGTACAATAGTAATCATAAAATTCAAACCATGCATATATGAATGATTCAAAACTATATATCTCTTGATACTCATTCTTAAAGTCATTAAATAATTATACTTGTACTTTTGTAAAATATGCTTAACATGGATGCTTCATATATGTGCGATTTGGATTTTATGATCACCACCGTACAAATGATTAAAGTAGTAGCAAAAATTATTTATCTAAAAAATCATCTTAATTAGATGCCATTTAAACTTTTGATTATTCATTTTTATTTAACAATCGAAATCATCCCATACTAAATTGACCATGATAATGATATCCAATTGAAGTAAAATTTTGATAGGATATTATAAATATCACTGAGATCATCTTTGCAAGTTTTCGAATCCATCAGTGGTCTCTATCTATCAGATTATCATACGATCATTCGTGATTATCGAAATTAAATTTTATTGATAGATATAGCTAGGGCTATCGAATTCAGGCAAGTTTTTGTAATGATACTTTAATGATAATTATTTAAATAATAAATGATAAAGATAAATTTTAAATTTTAAAATTATATCATATTCAAAAAAAATAGAAAAAAAATTAAAATTATATATATTTTGCCTCCTCCTAGTGGCGGATGAAATAAAGGCACGTAATTAATCTTCGATACATTGGCAGCACGTTGGCTCTCATCTTTCGCTCGTTAAAAAGATCCATGCAGATATTTAGGACAAAGGCTTATTTTGATTTGATGAGGATCATATAAAAGGAGATAGATATAGATATAGATATAGATACAGCTACATTAATTATCAGGTTGGTTCTCAGTGAATTGCCCAATTGTGTAAGTGCTAGAGATTTAATTAAAAGGTTGCCGGATTAGATACTGCACACCACAATCTTCTTTTCGCTATTAAAAAGAAGAATGAGGTAAAAGGAGTACAATACTCAGACTCCTATGTTCAAAAGACGGTCTTACGATTTGGTGTTCATAAGAGAGTCACACGATTAAGTGCTCGGTGCTAAATATCTGAAGTGCCAACGGAGCTAGTTGACCCATTGGATTGTGATCTCACCGCTAGCTGTGGTAGTAGAAGGATAAAATTCAAGCCTTTAATTGGTACACAGGCTAATAATGTCCATTGGGAAATTATAGCAATGGGGACATGGTTACATCGAGCCAACCCAGCCTAAATTTACGTACGTGGACTATTAAATACAAAATGCAGTGTGCATGTGTGTGTATATATATATTTTTGTTAGAAAAAAATATCTCAAATTCGATCAACATGGAACCTACGGCGAAGATTGCAATGAGGAGAAGCCCAAGAAGAAAACCCATAAAAGACACAGACAACTTAGGAGGCCTGTAGCATGCGGGCTGGCCCGCACATATAGCCTAGTAGGGTCATGACAAGCTTATAGTCCAGTCACTACAAGAATTTGAATCCTCTGCGATGTTTAAAAATTGAAACGTCATAAAAATATAAATATTTTGATGACGTTATGAAAATGTCATTGATGAAATGATCTTTTACAATGTTTGGCCAAATAACATATATTGTAATTTTTTGCACGATGTTTTAGATTAAAATGATATATTTGACCTCAATAAAATTTTTCCACCAATTTTTCCTGTCCATATATGTATTTTATCCTTAATTTTATTTATTTATTATTAAAACTCTATTTTGGAAAGGAAAATCCATCCCGAAAACAAAAGTCCTGATCGACTCGACCATCAAAAGTAAAAAAAAATTCTAAACCCCAAAAAAACTCCATTCAATCCCACCGCCGATGCCATTCATCTCCTCTCATGAACCGCCGACCGTTCGTCTCCTCTCATCTATATGATGGACGGATGCTGCCGACGCGCCCATCTTCCCATCGCCTGCGTTCCTCCA
This sequence comes from Cocos nucifera, assembly GCA_006176705.1. NCBI lineage: Eukaryota > Viridiplantae > Streptophyta > Magnoliopsida > Arecales > Arecaceae > Cocos > Cocos nucifera. The sequence continues at coordinate 1,329,259 of QRFJ01000086.1, read as the reverse complement.
GCTATCGCCGCCAATTTGATCACCGCTGCTCGCACGCACACGCTGCTGCTCTCACGCGCGCCACTGCCATCCTACATCATTCTCGGAGAAGAAGACCGCTGTGCTGCCCCCTCCGGATCTCGACCGTCCTGCACGCGAGCGCCATTGGACTGATTGCAGAAACCGTCTCCACACGCTTGATCGCCAAAACCCTTCTTCGCCCATCGCTATCGCCATCGCCGTTGCTCGCATGCGTGCTACTGTCGTCCTACATCGTTCTCGAAGAAGAAGACCGCCATGCTGCCCCCTCTGGATCTCGATTGTCCTACACGCGAGCGCCATCGGACCGCCCGTGGAAACCGCATCTGCATGCCTGATCATCGGAACCCTTCTTCGCCCATCACTATCGCCATCGCCCTTATTCGCACGCGCACGCCGCTGTCATCCTGCATTGTTCCCGGAGAAGAAGACCGCCATGCTGACTCCTCCGGATCTCGGTCATCCTACACGCGAGCGCCACCGGATCACCCACGGAAATCGCCTCCACATGCCTAATCGTCGGAACCCTTCTTCACCTATCGCTGTCACCATCATCGATAAGAATCTAATTCTTCTTGCAATTTTCTTTTTTTTTTTCTTTTTTTTTATTCAGCGGATGAGACGGGTGGGGAGGGTGGAGGGTGGGGGCAGGGGTCAGTGTTGATGGGCATGGACCATGGGGTGGGGCGGAGGGGCCGCGGGGGGTGAGGTGCATGAGCAGAGTGCCACCAAGCCGATGGTGGTAGAGCGGCTTCGCGGACGGTAGGTGCAGGGGGTTTTAACCTATTGGGTACATAGATTCTATCAGAAATGTAGTGGGGCTTGGTGTTAGAAAAACATAGTCACTATGGCTTATCCTTTCTTCCTCCACCACTATCAGTTTTTCATTTTGTAGACATCTATGATTGAATATAGTGGTACATTATTATAATTGTAATCCTACCATCTGCATAGTTTTGTTAAGTAGTTTTTGAGACCGTAAGTGATGGGGCTGAAGTTTGGTACTTGGTAAGCTTTTTCTATTTTTTTAATAAGCATTTTTTATTGTCTTAAAAAAAATTACTAAATTGTCATAAGTTGGCATAAAGGTTACCTATATTTTTAAAGCTAATATAGTGATGATTGTCTTTATAATTGCAATGGCCCAGATATTGCTTTTGCTCCTCAAAAGCAGCCATGTAGAAGATAAATTAAAAGGTAGGATAGTCTAGCCTTTGAGAAGCCAAAGGGTAGAATGGAATTAGGAAAGTAAAACAGAAAGTAGGTAAAGATTGAGATGAAATGGTGATCTTCATTGCAAATGTTTCTGGATGACAGAAGCATATCTTTATATGTTGATATAGAAGATTCTTGTAACCACAGTCATCAAAATAGTCAACCACTATATTAAAGTTCTTCTATAACCAAAGATAAAGTCATCATGAACTTTAACATTTTCCAACGGATAGCTGCTGTTGGTCTCCCATGAAGAAAAAGTAGTGAGCCTCTAGAAGAGTTGCCATGAGCTAGGTTCATTGATTAAAGCAGAAAAAAATTTGAAACTAAATGAATACAAAAATAAAATCAAAACTGGAATAAAATAAAAAAAATGAAGAACAAATATTCAGTCTATTGAGTCTTTGGGATCTTTTCATTATATTGTTCTTAGAATTAAATATGTTGACTAAGTTCCAAATTAATCTTTTGTCCATAACATCTATTGTGGTCACCGTAAGTAAGGATAAGTGACCACTCTCTTATCTTCCTATTTATAAAGACACCATTATGGAGAAGGTGAAAAGAAAAGGAAGGTGAGCACACCACATTGTTAGGAGGAGGGAATAAGCCTTGATTTTTATGTCTTTTAAACATAACAAGTGAACCATGTCTAAGTTCTCCCTCTTTTTCTTTTTATAGCTTGTTTAATCTGTCTTTGCCTTTTCTATCCTATTTAACCCATCATTTCATCTCAAATTGGTTTCTTTGCGGTCATTCCATTCAATAAAAGATTGGTGGTTTTAACCTTCTTTTCAGTCAAAACTATGACATTTTCTTTCAAATTTTTGTTCAATGGTGCTCTTATTTCTTTGCCCCTTTTTTTTTTGCCATTTCTTTTGTAAAGACGTGATTTAAATGATATATTTGCTAAAGTTTGTTTATATTTTAATGATAGGTATTTGTATATAATATAGATAAGTGTTGGATGAATTATGTTAAGTTCTCACGCGAATACATAGATGGAGTCAAATCATTTATGACTTTTGTGGCTCAAAATAAGGGCAAAGATTATAAAATTCGGTGTCCTTGTTCACATTGCTTGATTATTTATACAAAGCCTCAAGAGAATGTCTTCGATCGCCTATTGAGATTTGGCATGGATCAATCATATACTCGATGGATATTTCATGGCAAACAGGCAAGATTTCAATTCTCCGGTAATCGAGATAGATTTTCATTTATAGATACAGAAAATGATGAGTTAGGCAATGACTCAATTGAGAATGATGATGATGACGGGATAAGAGACTTGCTACGTGATGTCAGTAGTTTCGTTAATGATTGTCCTATTGAGAAAAACTTAGGGACTTCTATAGGTACTAGCCGTTCTTATATCGATGCCTTTAATGATTTATTGATGAAAGTTATCAAAAAGTTATATCCGAGATGTACAAAATTTTTAAAATTATCATTTATTATAAAGTTGCTCCATTTAAAAGTATACAACAAATAGAGTAATAAGTCTTTTGATATGCTATTGTCATTGCTAAGAGATGTTTTACCTAATGGTCAATCCTTGCCAAAGTCTTACTATGCAACAAATCACATTCTATGGAACTTAGGCTTAGGTTATGTGACAATACATGCATGTAAATATGACTGTGCTCTCTTTTGGAAAGAGCACGAAAACTATGACAGTTGTTCGAAGTGTGGAACGTCGAGATGGATGACTAATGATGGAAGGATAAGAAGGTCCTCTATAAAGTGTTATGGTACTTTTCATTGAAGTTTAGACTGCAACGATTATTCATGTCGAGAAAAATGGCTAAAGAAATGAGATGGCACAAAGATAGGCCTAGAAGTGAGAGTAACACCATGATTCATCTGTCTGATGGTGAAGCTTGGAAGAGCTTTGATGAATAGTATCCAGAGTTTGCTTGAGAAACCCGCAATGTGAGGCTTGGCCTAGCAACGGATGAATTCAATTCATTTGGTAATATGTCTAATGCCTATAGTATGTGGCCTGTTATTCTTTTGACATATAATTTACCTCCTTGGATGTGCATGGATAAGTCATTCTTAATGATGTCACTGCTTATTCCAGGTCCAAAAGCACCGGATAGAGACATTAATGTCTACTTGAAGCCATTAATAGATGAGTTGAATGAGTTATGGGATAAGGGTATTGATGTTTTCGATGCTTCATACGGCCAAAGTTTTCAAATGCATGTGGTTTTATTGTAGACTATTAATGATTTTCAGCCTATGGTAATATTTCTGAAAGGGTCACTAAAGGATATATGGCATATCCTATTTGTAATAAGCATAGCCCTTCTCATAAATTGAGAAGTAAGATTGGTTACTTGAGCCATCGATGTTTTCTTCCTCATGACCATGCATGGAAGAGCAAAAGGTTTGATGGCAAGATGGACTATCGACCCCCACCTATCTTGCCAAATGGAGATGATGTGATGCAACAACTATCCCATTTGAAGAACATAGACTATGGAAAGTATCCTAACAATAAAAAAAGATCGAGATCAGTAGAAGAGTTGAATTGGACAAAAAAGAATATTCTTTTTGAGTTGCTATATTGGTGTAAGTTGAGATTGAGGCATAACCTTGATGTCATGCATATTGAAAAGAATATTTGTGACAATATCCTTGGTACCTTATTAAATCTTGAAGGTAAAACCAAGGACACTATCAAGGCTAGACTCGAATTGGAAGACATGAAAATCCAAAATGAATTGCACTTGGTGAAGAGAAATGATGGGTCCTACATAATTCATCCAGCATGCTACATAACGTCGAATACTAAAAAGAAGAGTTTCTATGAGTTTCTTAAAGGGATAAAGATTTTGGATGGGTATGCATCTAATATATCTCGATGTGTTAATGTTGAGGAAAAGAAGATTATGGGACTAAAAATCCATGATTGTCACATTCTCCTATAAAGCATTCTTCCTATAGGCACGCGTGGAATCTTGAAGAAGGATGTGACAGCTGCATTGATGGAGTTGGGTGACTTCTTCTGTCGAATATGTCATCGAACTTTGATTGTGGATGACATCAAGAAGATATGTACAAACATATCTTTGATATTATGCAAACTTGAAATAATTTTTTCACCAACTTTTTTTGATGTGATGGTACATTTGGTTGTTCATTTGCCAAATGAAGCCTTGCTAGGTGGACCAGTGGCATATCGATGGATGTATCCAATCAAGAGGTATCATAGTAACTTCTTTTAGATTCTAAATTTTGAATTTAGGTAATTATTTATGTTGTATAATTATTCTAAATTTTGAATTTAGGTTTCTTGGCTCTCTAAAGAGATTTGTTTGAAATAAAGCTCGTCCAGAAGGGTCTATTGCTGAGGCGTATATAGTCAAGAAATGCTTGATATTTTATTCTATGTACCTTCAAGGTATTGAGACTCATTTTAATGTGAATGAGTGAAATAATGATAAAGCTGATGATGATGACATAACAGTATTTTTCCAACAAGTTAGGACATTTGGAGCAACTCAATTTATTTCCCTATCTAAAGAAGAGCAAGATATGGCTCATTGGTATGTGCTTACCAATTGTGAAGAGATGGAGCCTTATTTTGAGTAAGTTTACCATCTTAATTTTATTATTAAACATTCGATATAGAGATGCGGTAATAAACGATACCTCTTTGTTAGAGAGCATAAGATTGAGCTGATGGAGTAAAGTTTGTTAGATGTTGAGATCAGATACAGAGAATAATTTTCTTTATGGATAAAGCATTGGGTGAGAATACAAACTCTATGATACTATTAATCATTATACATATTGTATTCTTATATATTTAACTAATATAAATTATTTTATATAATGTAGATGGCAACATTATATAGATCGGGCGAGGGAAGTGCAATCGAGTCTTTATATGCATTAGCATGTGGACCTCATGTTTTGGTTCAAAAGTACTCTGGATGTATTGTAAACGGCATGTGATTCCACATTGAAGTTCGTGATTCCAGCAAAAAGTCGTAAAATAGTGGTATTGCGGTAAAAGGGAACCATGAAGATGATATCATCGATTTTTTTGGGGTATTAATAGATATTATTCAATTGGATTATGTCAATAAAAGTGTTGTTCTTTTTAAGTGCAAGTGGTATGATCTTGGATCTAGGAACGCTAATGTCAGGATTGATGGAATTGTGCAAAGTATAAATGTAACTAGGTTATGGTACAAGAATGATCCATTTATTCTTGCAAACCAAGCGAAGCAAGTTTATTATTTACAAGACATGAAACTAGGACAAAACTGGCGTGTTGTGTAAGAATGTCAGCATAGATACATGTGTATGACATCCCTACTAGTGCAACCATAGAAATAGATTTTGATGATGAAGAGGATCTTGAAATGACTTCTACAGATATTGAGGAATGTCACATAGAGTCATTAGATAGAGATGATGTTGAATCTGATGTAGTAGATGACTCTTTGTTGAATACAATACGAGGTTTGCATCATGAAGTAGAAGAGTTAGCAACAAGAGATAGTGAGGATGAAGATGATACCCTGGTAGAATATTGCACTGAAGATGATGATTAACAGAATGATGATGACAATGACCGTGATAATGATTTATAAACTTTTTCTTTTATTCTATTATATAGGTTAGCTCTCTCACAAAAAAAAAAGTTTCTTAAATCTTGACATTAATTGATTTCATTTGACTGTATGTTGCTGGTATTATATTGTAGATATTCTCATGGCATCGGGATTGTCTAAAAAAAAAAGAAAAGTACCCTCAAGAACTTCAGTAGTATCTCCTAATCCATCGCATTCCACTCAGCAACCATCGATCCAGGAAATGGTCTTGCCATCACAGTTACAGTCAAGGTACCAACAGCTTCTTCAGAGCCATGGTACCATGGCTATGCTACCTTCCTCTCAGTCACCACCAACCCACATTCCACCAGCATCTCTAGATTCGACACCAATAGAAGTCACAGTTCCAGCTCCATCTTTGGCTGATGTTACACCCCTCTATCTAGGTACCAGTAGCTTCTTCAGAGTCATGGCACTATGGCTTCACCACCTTTCTCTCAATCACCACCAGTCCACATTCCATTAGCTTCTCTAGATCCGATACCAACAAAAGTCATACCTCCTGCTCCACCATCTTTCTCTCAGTCATCACTAGTCCATGCACCACCTACTGAGCTAGAGCCTGTTGAGCATGCACATCCTACCATGAACTTGACTTCTGATGTTAGCTCTATAGGTAAGAATCATTATATGTCTATTTGTATTCAATCTCATCTAAATATTTTTAAATTAACATTCTTATTGTTGCTTGCTTATCTTGTAGGATCTACGAGCATGGATGGACAAAGAAAAAGAGGTTGTACTAGAGGGGTCGGGTTAAGTAAGATAAACAAGGCCCTTGGTAAGAAAATGGAGATCAATATCTCAACAAAAGAAGGGAGACCCACTAATGCTGTTCAATCCACCAAGCTATCAAATGAGCTTGGTATGATAGCAAGAAATGTCTTACCTATCAAGCCTAGATGTACCAAATTAACAAAGGAGGAGATGCAGATTGCATTTGACAAACTAGAGGTAAGTAGAAATCATTATAGTTGCATTTATATTCTATGCATATTTGTTAACTAGTATTAATATATATTTTTTTTGCAGCAAAAACTAGATATCAAGGGTTTAAGGATGGATGAGGATGTTTTTGCTAGTATCAAGAAGCTTCTTTTATTCAAGTCAAAGGATCAAAGGTACTGACTAAATATGCACTACCTTAACCATGGAAAGGACTCAAAGTCAAGTACTGTGAGCACGGCAAAGTGGATAGATCTTTGCACTTATGGAGACAAAGATAGGACACAGGTTAGTATAACTTGTATTATTTTACATGTAAATGTCTCCTTTAAAGAATCTATTTTAGATTGACTAGCATAAAGTTTTCTATCTTTTCAGCTAACGTATGAGAACAACAAAAAATTCAGAAGTTTTGTCAAGTGCTAAGCAAACACTAGATCAAAAGCTTTTGTACCTATACAGCATGAGATTATGAGATGTCATACTTCGATTGTTATTAATATTAGTTGACATTTAAGTTTGTTGCAATAGTAACTCATCTTTTAAATAGAGTGAGAATGAATTAAATGGAGAAGAGTGCAATCAAATTATGTTGTGGTATCATACTCATTACACTCCAGGTTCTGGTGACACTCCAGGTAGATGGACAACTCCCAAGTGTGAGGCAAAATGGGTGAGGGCACTACACAAAAATAAAATTATGATTACTATTTTAAATGAGCATAGTTTTTATTTTGGAATTAATCTTCTTCAAATTTTGTTAGAATGAAATGACGCAAGTGCTAGAGCAGTCTATATTCGATGGCCATCCCATGATAGTAGACCAGATATGCGATAAAGTTCTAGGGACTAGACCAGATTATATCTATGGTTTGGGAGTTGGACCTCATCTAGAAGGAAAGAGTTCCTCTTTTATGTCTAAGAAGAGATTTCAAAAGGAGTTGGAGCAGTCACAGCAGCAGAACCAAGAGATGAAAAATGAGATTGTAGACATTAAGATGCAAATGGAGCTTCAAAAAGCACATATGGAGCATCAACAAAGAATTTTGGAAGCTCTATGTGCATCATAGAATATCTCTTTACCAGATTTATGATGTAAGTTACTTAAGTTGTTTTTTTTAATATGTCCCTAAATCTTTTTTGTAAGCATAATGGAACAATGTATGTATTTTATTATTATAATATATAGATAATTAATTAATTATATTTTTCTTTTTGGTGGGGATCCCAACTCAAGGACTTGTGAAGATGCTATTTTGAGGACATACATGGCAGAGGGGCTTTTTGCACTTGGATTATCGACTTATGAACTTATTTTTTTTGTTATAGACAATTGGATAATGAGTTTGTTTGCTTTTGGTTAGAGACAAATTAGTAGCCTAGATGAACATTTGTTTGTTTTTTTTAGGGACATGGTCTCTTAGTGCTTTTGGTTGGAGATGTCATCTCTTTGGATGAAGATAATTTAACTTTTGGATTATAAACTTTGTGTATGGATTCATGAATTGCGTATGAGTTCATTCTTTAGTTGTTGAATGATTCATTGATTGAAAATGGATGATTTACTTAGTATTTGAATATATATTATGAAATGCAATATTTTATATAGGTTATAATTAAATTATCAACGAAGCAAAATATGGCTGTCGCAAAATATCTTTTTGACATTCCACGATATTTGGAAAACATCGCGAAAGATCCTTGTTCTGTGACATTGGTGAAACATCGTGCGATCTTCCATATTCCATGACATTCGAAAAATGTCGCAATAGATTATTGTTCTGCAACATTTGGTAAATGTCGCGATAAATCATTGTTCTGTGACGTAAGTGAAACGTTGTGCAATGAGCTAAGGACCAATTGTTCTGCAATTATTCTGCAATCTTTTGTGGCGATGGTGATAAAAATTAAAGATAATGGAGAAATTAAGCTTAATCAAGATGGAGATCAATAGATTTAATAAAAAGAGTAATTTCTTCATATGGCAAGTAAGAGTGAAGGATGTACTTATTTAATAAGAGTTAATCAATGCTCTCTTATGTGAGGAGTTGCTGGCTACCATGAAGGTGTAAGATTGGAGACAGCTCTAGATACAGATGATGATTATGATTCACTTATACCTAGTAGATGATATGGCGATCCATATGCTTGATGAGACTTTCACTATAAGAATCTAAACTATTAGCGATGACTAATTGCCTGAAAGAATAAGTGCCCTACAAGCCAATCATATGTGTGATGTGATGAAATTTTTCTATAAAATTTTCAACTCATATAATGACATTTATTATGATATTAATAAAATTGAGGCATTTGATTCATCATTCCAGTTGCATCTATTATATTTAAAGATTATGATGAACCCCAAAGATTAGGACAATATTTTTTAGAAAATATGAATGAGTCATGCCTGTGAGATCTAAAAATTCTAAAATTCTAATATTAAACATTCCTAGTCATTGGAACATTGAGTCGGAGATCAATATTCCGGATAGACTAGCACATCCTATGTATGCTTGATGGAGAGGATGGCAGATCTCATAAGTCACTTATGTGGAGACACTAATACAAGAATGTAAGTGCTCATCGAGGTATGAGTTCACTGAATTGACTCACTGAAGAGAACATCTTATGGAACCTTAATTGTATGTCAAAAGATGGTTCTCTAAATAGAAGTTGTGTAAGTAATCCTTAGACCTAAGACCATCATGGTATCTTATGCATAAAGCCCATATTTTTGGTTCATACTTAATCATGACATTAGGTCATGAACGAGGTGTTCTGGATATGGTGAAGTGTGTATGAAGATAGTGAGTAGGTCAACAAGAAGCCGATCACTCCTAATATGAGGAGATGATATCTTACGTATTCTCATCTAATGATAACTCAATAAAACTTTGGCTAGAGCAGAATGAAGATTAGATAGGGCTTCTAATTATTTATTAAGAGTTATCATTAATTGATGAAGAATCAACATGAATATGTATTTAAGTTTGACATTTGTCCATGCTCATAAACATATTCAGGATGTAGGATGATCAAGGGATTGAATTACATGGAAACTTGCCACTGAAGGATATTTTTTGTATTTCCATCAAATTTTACATCTTCTAGATAGTCATGATATGTTGCTAGACGTCAATTTTGACTTCTGGGTTTGACTAAAATTAATGAGATTAATTCGATCCTCAATTAGATGGTTCTTCTAATTGGTGATATCGGATTGGCATTAATCCTAATCGATCAAGATTGAGTTCAATCAGATTAGATTAAAATGCATCCGAGCCTACTACTGACTAGATCTGAAACCCAATAGGTCACACATATAAAAAAATTAGTTAGGAATTATTTTTTAGGATCATTGGATACTAATTGGATGGCTAATTGACATGCTAGCACATGTTGGCTAACCTAATTCCTTGCCAAATTAGTTTTGGCTTGAATCCTTGCACTTTTGGCTAACTAATTTTATTTTAATCTAAATTTTGGTTAAGTCAAAAGGGTTGGCCATCAGATATTTGCCACATGGCATTATCTAGATTTAATTTGGACTCATTTTGGAAGAGTCCAAGGAGCCTGAGACTCTTTCTCATAGTTGGCATCATAATTTGTGGCGCATGAATTTAATACGGTGCATAAGAGGACCTAAAGTCCTTCTGCTTTGGGGCATTGACCAAGTCAACACCCTTTTGCAAAGTCCCTCTCTCATAAGGTGCTTATAATTATTAACTGGTCAAAGTCTTATGGGCGCAGGACTTTATATTTCGGGAATACTACGTGAAAGATCACGTAATTTCAGATTATTGGTGCCTAAGAGTCCTTCTACTTGAAGGCACTCCAATAGGCGCCTACTCTATGACTCTCTCTCCCTTATCCACACCATATCAGAAGAAAAGTCAAAGAAAATTTGGAATAAATCAGATGAAATTCGGAATTAATATGGAAACGATGTATGTACGATGTTCTGGAGGCAAAAATTAGTTTTTTCGTGCCTCCAAGACTCTTTATGCATTAAGGGACTTATCTGATCCCTTGATAAGACTTTTTAATGGCTGATAAGGGCTTGTAAATGGATGCTATTGGTGCCTCATCTGGATCTATAAATAGGATATGGATGAAAGTGTCGGACATTCTAATTCTAGAAGCTTGTCTTAATTTTCTTCCTCCTTTTCTTTTAGACAAGGTATTGTCAAGATAAGGAGTCTTTCTTTAGACAAGGTCTTGACTAATACAAGGAGTCTTAATTAAGACAAGGGTTAGAAATATTATTTAAAAAATCTAAGAAAGAAAATAAGGAAGAATAAATTAGAGAGAAGAAGGAAGAAGGAAGGCCAAGCAATTCTAGTTTAGAATTCAGCAAGTAAGGATTCAAGGAGGATTGATCTTGAACCCAATTCCTGTGTGGATTACTATTGGAGGGTGAACACTTGAGCATCTTATGAAAATAATTCATCACCAAATCAGATTATTAAAGGTATATTATTTAATTATTATATCTTATCTATATATGTGATTGAAAATCATCAAGGTCGGTCTTAGGGTTATGGGTTTGATAGACTAAAATTTTTTAAATTAGTTGCTTCTGCCATGTCGATCAAACCCAACAGTGGTATCAAAGCCACACCTTGCATGGTTCAATCATATACATGAATGCTTTTAATTATGATTTAAAGCATGATATGATTGTTCATATGTTATATGATAAAGATGATATATAATATCATGTATATTCATGCTGATGCTTTATGTCTTGTAATATGATCATATTCATATTATTATGATTTTAATTTGCAACTTCAAATAATGTCTTAGATATGATATTATAATGTATGTTGCACTTATTTATCATTCTGAACAATGATTATGTTATATTTCACATTGCACAACATATAGATTCATATATTAAAGGTTTTAAGGATGTGTATGAGTTCTTTAAAGCCCTCTTAAAAATTATATTAAGTCATTATGTTATAAGATCAAAAAAAAAAAAAAAAGTAAATCCATTTTTGATAGAAATTGGTCAATTGGTGTCTAGAAAAGTAGTTCTGGAAAGATAAAGAAAATGTGATTTAGTAATTGGGTTTGTTACTTACCTGGTCAATTTTAATTGGTGTTTAAGACAAGAACGAGGGGCCTCCCACTTCTTTCTAACTTACGTAGCCAATATAATTCAATTGAAGTCTTGAATTGAACATGCATATTGATCAAAGACACTATAAAATGCCTTCCTTCATGCTAAGATGATTATTATTTCATGAACCATAGTAAGTTTGTTGTGCTATCCATAAGACTTACCATAGGGACTAATATAATAATATCCTGATGTATTTTTAAAATGCTTATGGTATATTTAATTTATTATTGCTTTGTTGTGCCATCCACAATAGCAATATTAATTTCAAATATGACTATATGGAAATGAAGGGTTTGACTTAATTAAAACATTATAGTTTGTTGTGCTATTTACAAGACTATAAATATTTTTAGAGGTAGGTTATGTTGAGAGTTGTATGGAAATACAATTGGATAGATTTTCTTACTTTTGAACTTATTGAAGTTTGTTGTGCTATCCATAAGACTTCTTTAAGAAATAAGGATCTCAACCCTACTAAGGAACCGATTTAGGATTTTCTCGTATACCATAGGGAGGGCTATGGTATATGATAAAATAGTAAGAGTATTAACTAGAATAAAAGACCTCATCTAGTTACACATGTCATCATGAGTGGTCTGTTTATATTAGTGTTCTTATTTCATGTAGATTAAAAATATCTACATAAATGGCTTCTTCACTCTCACTGCGATGCATTCTTGAGATAAATAAATTAACTGATCCAAATTACATGGACTAGTTAAGAAACTTGCACATAGTGCTTGCTGATAGGAACGCGATATTGTCATTAAGACATCGTGTTTATCAGTCTAATCCGACTTCTTAAAATAATTAAAAATTTATAGATAGTAGTAAGTCGAGTCGAATCCACAGGGAAGGTAGTATTTTTAGATTTGAAATCTTTGATTTTATAAAAGAAAAAGAAAAAAGAAGAGTTTTTAGATCAAAAGTGAAGTCGAAAAATAAAAAGAAAAATTAAAAGGTGCAAGAATTTAAACTTGGTACTAAGATCTACTAGTTAGATCTTAGCATCTACTTACAATAAAATAAAAAGCAATAATTTAAAGTATAAAAATTAAATTATAAAAATATAAAATTAAAGAGTATAAAAATAAATATTATATTAAAAAGTTTATAATTTAAATATATAAAATAAAAAAAAATAAAACAGGCAGATCTCTGATCTTGGATCGGCATTGGGGGAAAGATGGTGTAGAAGCTCCGCTTTTCTTCTCGACACCAATTGCTTTGAAGCAGCCATTAACCCATAGCTTGGCTTCACCCTATACCAAAGCTTCACTTTGATCAGAGATATTGATTTTTGGAGGCCTGGGGTCCTTTTTATAGAGCTAGGAGAGTTGGATATTTTTTCTGGAAGCAATGTGGGACTAATAGCCTTTATAATCATTAAAATACAAAGAAATCTGAGTAAAATTTAGATTAAAATAGCTTTGATATGAATCTGATAAGTTTGATAAAATCTAGCCATTCAATAGCAATTCAACAATCCAAAAATCATCAAAATCGAATGCATATCGGCCCAGATCAAGTGGGATTAAATTTTGGACGTCCGATCGTACGTTGATGGAGGAAATCTAGCCGCAAATCATACGTTGGGAGTCCTGATCACCGTCGGAAGCATTCTGGATCATTGAATCTTCATCACTTGATTTTTTGGCCATCGGATCATGCCAGATTGTTGATAGAATTTGAATCAAATTCGAAAATAACCACCACCGTTTGATCTTGACCGTAATCAACCATAGTCCGTCCGATCGCGCAATTACTGTTCCCATGGACCGCGTGTCTATTATCCCAAGCCAGTACTGGCTTTTGTCTTTTTAATGATAAGGAAATAAAAATTAGTCTAAAGGGCATCATTATTTAAATTTTGAATTCTTACATCGTGAGGCAGATTTCTAAGAATTCATCCAGATGTTTATAAGAATCTTCATCTAATGTTCCCATAGAAAGATGGAAGCATCTGATCTGTAAGTCGACTTGGAATCTCAATAGTGGTAGCCATGATTTCAGATAATTGGATACAAGTCGAATGGGTTTATAATGGTAGAAGGAATAAGTATTCTTTTCATCTGCTTAGTGGTTCTCTAAAATTTTTCAGCCATTTGGTTAATCGGGTTTAAATACAATTTAGAGCTTTTAATTTTATGCGTTGGATTAACTAGATCAGGTAAGAGCGATTTTCCCTATCGTGCATGCACTAGTGCAACGCCTATCGTGCTTGTTCAAAAAAAATTTAAAATTGTTTTTATATTTTTTTAATTATTTTATTATATTAATATTAATTAATTTTATTTTTAATTTACTTTTAATTATTATTTTTAATATTTTTTTAGTTTAGTTTAAATTTAATCATTTTATTTTATTTTATTTTAGTTTTAATTTTTATAGGAGAAAGAAGAAGAAAGAAAGAAGAGTTCTAAAGAAGAGGTCCTAAGAAGTCCTAAGACTAAGAAGAGAGAAGAAGAATTAAATTTAATTAGATTTGATGTTGGTTTAGCAAATCAAGTTGGTCAATTAAATTCTGACTAAGGGTTGTCTAAGATCTAGACATCTCTAAGCTGCCAAGGTCACTTCAGCCCTCCAAGTAATAGGATTAGCCAATCAACTAGCCAGGTAAGTATAAGGTCGGTTGGAGGTCCCCCTGTTGGCTTGCCTTAGACACTAATTATATCTTGGCCAGGTATAGCATAATGGAATCAATTAGAAACGCACCTTCCTTTCGGTCAGTCGTCCATCCTAAACCACTTTTCCTAGACACCAGTCAATTGACTAACCCTAATAACCTAGGTTCAACTCTTAGGGTTCTTTGTCCTATTGAGCTCAAGTTTCCTAGGGCTTGATGTCTCAATTGATTTTTAAAATTAAAGGCTTAGGTTCAATATGGATGCTGGTTGGTTATTTGTGGGCTAAGAAAGGGTGATCAAAAATCCCCATCTTAATTTATTTAATTGGAGTTTGTGCCCTTAATTTGGTTTAAATATGGATAATGCAACAAAAAAGAAATTTAATCAAAGCGTTCTATGCATATTAAACTAGAATGCATGCAACTAATTGATCTGAAAGGCTTAAACTTGCCTCCAAAGCAATCACCAAAAAAAATAAAAATAAAATAATAAAATAATATGATGCATGCTCTAAGCGTTAGGATTTCTAATCTTTAATATATGAGGCTTTTATTAAGGTTTTAAATGAATATTTTTAAATTAATTCTAAAAATATAAATAAATAAATAAATAAAAAGAAAAGAAACTAGGGGTTAGATTGATTACCCAAAATTTTAGATGCCTTTCTCTTCTTTTTCTCCTTTTTTTATATAAAATAATAAAAAAAAATTAGCAAGCAATCATTTATAAGAAATAAAAATTTTATTTATAATTTATTTATAAAAGAATCAAAGAGATAAAAAAATTTATATTATGCTTCACCGCAGCAATAGCGCTAAACCTTATGATAGAGACTAGGTTTGACGAGTTCACCTTAACCCTAATCTGATCGGGGCTTAAGATAGAAGAACTTAATCACACAGTAGCTACACCAAGAGGTTCACATTCAGCTTTGATGGGTTGCCACCATATACTGCTATATGTCACTGATGGATTTTGGGAGCAATTAGAATGATTTAGATGATCGATCATTCTAGCTATTCGAATCAGAAGAGTTCTGATCCATCAAAAGAAGTTTCGATGATGTCGATGATAGAGATCATGACATATCCCATTACCATACAGAACTGAACCTAACTGGGTCACACAAACAAGGGGTTGAATTTGGTGATCATCAATTGAACTGATTTAGTTCAATTGATCTGAATGAGATTCAATTAGGTTCAAGAAAATCGTGCTAGCACTCGATTGAACCTAACGTTCTTCTTTTGCTATCACAAATAAGTTATCCTGACTGAGCCAAAGGAGTTTGTGTTGAATCAGGGCCTTCATATGGTCTGACTGGAGGTTGTCCAAGTCAGAAAAGGTTGTCTTATTTTGTAAGACATTACCTGCCATTTTTGGTCACCTTCTATTTTTTGTTCTTTGACTTTGGTCAAAAGTCTACCTTTGACTAGTCAAATGTTGACCATTGACACTTTGACTTCTGTCCACATGTCACGCACCTATTGGAGAGATGGTGGGAGCCTATCCTCCTACTAGAACCTAGCAAGAAAGAGGACGCATGCCACCCTTGCCATGTGCCCAAGCTGGAGGCGCCCAGGAGTCCCTATTGGACAGGGACTCCATCTCCTTTTTGGATTCCAATTAGAGTTCTCCTAAGAACCAACTTTGACTGATCTTAGGCACCCTCTAAGGAGGAATCTAGGGGACTCTATTCTCATCAATCAGATTTAGATCTGATTTTATAAAGAGTTGTGATTGGTTGGGAAGAAGAGGAGTTGGATCACAGTTAGTCTATAAATAAGACCCTGCACCCAACTCAAAGAGGAATCTGAATTAATTGAGATCTCCATGCCCCAAAGCCTTTTCTCCTCTCCTCCTCCATGCCAAAGCATTTTCTCCCTCTCCTCTCCACATCCAAAAGGGTTTTGGACCTTGGTTGATGCAATCTAGACAAGGGAAAAATGAGTGAAAGCTAGAAGGCTGCACTGCTGCAAAGGACGACTACTGATCTTCAAAAGAAGTTTTGAAGATCCTCCAAATTAGATCCAGATATGATTTTTAGAGATGTGATAGAGAAGAAGAGGATCTCCAAATTCAGTCCGAGTGGATACCGATAGAGGCCAAGCACTTGCATAGCTTGATCCAGAATCTTCCGCTGCTTACAGGATCATCAACGGGTAATATGATTACCCACTTCAAGATAAATTAAATTTGATTTAATTTATCTAATTTTATTTTAATTTCTAAAATAATAATAATCAGATCTAAAATATCTTAGATCTGATCTAGATCAAAGAGAAATTTTTGAAATATATCTCTTGATCTGATCAGATCTGAACGAACCTGATCCAAAAAATCAGGATTTTCCTTCATCCTCATGTTAGATTCAACTAATTGACCTATTTGGACTTCTAGCTTGATGATAGATTGCTGTTGAGTCAGAATCAATTATTGAAATTAGTTAAATCTATCATTAGCTAGATGGTCTATTGAGAAGGTGGGTATGAGGGCTGATTATGATATGATGGCTGGAAAGGCTTACTAGGCTGACCTCTGTTATAGGCATAATTTTGGTATTGGGATCTATTTTGATAATTTTGTATCGATGAAATTTAGGTCTGAGCCTGAGTTTGTTGAGATTTTCAAGAAAAATTATGGTGGTTGCTCCAATCTGAATTATATGAATTTGAAAATGGATCATTAACTGGCTTGGAGTAGCCTTTAGCAGCTTGGACTTATTCTTAGATAAAAGATGAAAACTGTGCAGTCATAGAATATTCACGCACATGATGGGTTGGGCTAGTACAGATTGAACAAATCTTCTGATAATTAGAAGATGATGTGAATTGTGCAGGAGATTATTGACCTAGGATTAAGACTTGATCTAATTTCTGAGCAAGAAAGTTCACTTTATTTATCAAATTTAAATCAGTCTTATGACTAGATTCTAGATGTTTAAATTCATGGATCCCTGCCCAGATTTGGTGGAAAGACAACGAAGCATGGTTAATTGAGTTTTCACTCAGAATTTTAAATAAGGTATAGGCTTCGTCCTCACTCTTGTTCATGAATGCACCTTCATAGGATGCATCTACTATCTGTCTGTATTGATCTCCTAAACCCTCATAGAAAGCTTGAACTATTTGCCATTTAGACAAACCATGGTGTGGGTATTTTCTAAGAAGTTCCTTAAGTCTCTCCTATGACTCGTGAATCTGTTCCCCTGGAAGCTGAGCAAATCCAGTGATAGCTCACCTCATAGTATTGGTTTGGCCTATAGGATAAATTTTTTTAAGAAATTCACTTTGCAAGTTAGCCCAAGTTTTAATTGATCTCTCTATTATCCCAAGCCAGTACTTGGCTTTGTCTTTTAATGATAAGGAAAATAAAATTAGTCTAAGGGCATCATTAGTTAAATTTTGAATTCTCATCGTAGAGCAGATTTCTAAGAATTCATCCAGATGTTTATAAGAATCTTCATTAATGTTCCCATAGAAAGATGGAAGCATCTGGATTGTAGTCGACTTGATCTCATAGTGGGTAGCATGAATTTCAGATAATTGGATACAAGTCGATGGGTTATAGGTAGAAGGAATAAAGTATTCTTTCATCTGCTTAGGTGGTTCTCTAAAATTTTCAGCCATTTGGTTATCGGGTTTAATACAATTTAGCCTTTTAATTTTATGGTTGGATTAACTAGATCAGGTAAAGCGATTTTCTATCGTGCATGCACTAGTGCAACCCTATCGTGTTGTTCAAAAAAAAATTTAAAATTTTTTTTATATTTTTTTAATTATTTTATTATATTAATAATTAATTATTTTATTTATTAATTTAATTTAATTATTATTTTTAATATTTTTTTAGTTAGTTAAATTTAATCTTTATTTTATTTTATTTTATTTTATTTTTATAGGAGAAAGAAGAAGAAAGAAAGAAGAGTTCTAAAGAAGAGGTCCTAAGAAGTCCTAGAACTAAGAAGAGAGAGAAGAATTAAATTTAATTAGATTTGATGTTGGTTAGCAATCAAGTTGGTCAATTAATTCTGACTAAGGGTTGTCCTAGATCTAGACATCTCCTAACTGCCAAGGTCACCTTCAAGCCCTCCAAGTATAGGATTAGCCAATCAACTAGCCAGGTAAGTATAAGGTCGGTGGGAGTCCCCCTGTTGCTTGCCTTAGACACTAATTATTCTTGGCCAGGTAAGCTAATGGAATCAATTAGAAACCACCTTCCTTCGGGTCCAGTCGTCCCTAAACCACTTTTCTAGACACCAGTCAAATTGACTAACCCTAATCTGGTTCAACTCTTAGGGTTTCTTGTCCTATTGAGCTCAAGTTCCTAGGGCTGATGTCTAATTGATTTTAAAATTAAAGGCTTAGGTCAATATAGGATGCTGGTTGGTTATTTGTGGGCTAAGAAAGGGTGATCAAATCCCCATCTTATCTTATTTAATTGGGTTGTGCCCTTAATTTGGTTTAATATGGATATGCACAAAAAAAAATTTCAATCAAAGGTTCTATGCAATTTAAACTAGATGCATGCAACTAATTGAATTCTGAAAGGCTTACCTTGCCTCCAGCAATCACCAAAAAAAATAAAAATAAAAATAAAAATAATATGATGCATGCTCTAAGCAGTTAGGATTTCTAATCTTATCATGAGGCTTTTAATTAGGTTTAAATGAATATTTTTTAAATTAATTTAAAAATAAAATAAATAAATAAATAAAAAGAAAAGAAGACTAGGGTTAGGATTGATCTCACCAAAATTAGATGCTTTCTTCCTTTTCTCTTTTTTTCTATAAAATAATAAAAAAAAATTAGCAAGCAATATTTATAAGAAAATAAAAATTTTATTTATAATTTATTTATAAAAGAATCAAAGAGATCAAAAATTTAATATCTATGCCTTCCCCAGCAATAGCGCTAAAAACTTAATAGGAACACGATGTTGTCGTTAAGACACCGTGTTTATCAGTCTAATCTGACTTCTTAAAATAATTAAAAATTTATAGATAGTAGTGAGTCAGATCGAATCCACAGAAAAGATAGTGTTTTTAGATTTGAAATCTTTAATTTTATAAAAGAAAAAAAAAAGAGAAGAGTTTTTGGATCAAAAGTGAAGTTAAAAAATAAAAAGCAAAAATTAAAAGGTGCAGGAATTTAAACTTGGTACTAAGATCTACTAGTTAGATCTTAACATCTACTTACAATAAAATAAAAAGTAATAATTTAAAGTGTAGAAATTAAATTACAAAAATATGAAATTAAAGAGTATAAAAATAAATATTGCATTAAAAAGTTTATAATTTAAATACATGAAATAAAAAAAAAATAAAATAGGCTGATCTCTGATCTTGGATCGGCATTGGTGGAAAGATGGTGTAGAAGCCCCGCTTTTCTTCTCGACACCAATTGCTTTGAAGCAGCCATTAACCCATAGCCTGGCTTCACCTTATACCAGAGCTTCACTTTGATCGGAGATATTGATTTTTGGAGGCCTGGGGTCCTTTTTATAGAGCTAGGAGAGTTGGATATTTTTTCTGGAGGCAATGTGGGACTAATAGCCTTTATAATCATCAAAATACAAAGAAATCTGAGTAAAATTTAGATTAAAATAGCTTTGATATGAATCTAGTAAGTCTGGTGAAATCTAGCCATTCGGATGCTTATCGGCCTAGATCAGGTCGGATTAAATTTTGGCCATCCGATCACGCGTTGATGGAGAAAATCTGGCCGCAAATCATGCATCGGGAGTCTTGATCATTGTCGAAAGCATTCTGGACCGTTGGATCTTCATCACTTGGATTTCTGGCTATCGGATCACGCTAGATCACTGATAGAATTTGAATCAAATCCGAAAATAACCACCGCCATCCGATCTTGACCGCAATCAACCACAGCCGTCCGATCGTGCAATTACTGTTCCCATGGACTGCGTGGATCAGCTGCACCGCACACTGCAGCCAATCAGCACCTCTGTTGCTGAGTGAAAAGATCAGATTGCCCTGTGAGCCACGATAAATTTCTATGGATCCTTTAAGGGTCTAGGTCCGCCACGTGTCGTTCTATGATTCGTCAGTTTCTACTGAGCTGGTGGTCCACGTCTGAATCGTGGATCGGCTGATGGCTTCAATGGCTAAGTCGGCTTTGATGGCTTGGCTTGGCTTGGTGGCTTGGCTTGCGGAGCTAGCTAAGCTATTTTCTTTTTTTATTTAAATTTTATTTCTTTAGAAATTCATATCTTCTTCGTTTTAGCTCTATTTTATTTCAAACTTATTTTATTGTGATCAAAAAAATGAGCTCTTTCTATTGATTATAAAATTTTATTTTTTAATTTTTATTATTTTTTAATTAATTTTTTAATTAATAAAAATATAAATTTCTTAAAAATTATATATAAATTGATTATTAATTTTAAAAATTAATATAAATTAATTAAAAAATTAATACTTTTATTGGTGAATTTATGATACTTATCACTTGCGCAAGAGAAACTATCATATATTCTGGATACTCTTGATCCAAGGCCAGTCAGAGATGATGCTTCAGAGGAGGAGAAGTCCATATATAAAATGTGGCAAAATGATAGTACAACTATTAAATGCATCATGTTGGCTTTCATGAGTAATGAATTATAGAGGCAACATGAAAGTATGGATGCTTCCTCTGTGAGCTCAAAAGTGGCACTCCCAAGTCTTAGAAACATGAGAAGATAGATCATGAAAATATGGAAGCAAGCCGAAAGAAGAATCAGTCTCGATAGTAAAGTTTAAAAACTGGATCGGCTCACTCTGAGATTGAGCCAGCTCAATTAAAAATTGGGTCGGCTCAGTTCAGGACTGGATCAACTAGGTCTCAGAGAAAAATTCAGATAGAGAGCAGCATTTTTGGACTATTGACATGATACACAACTAGGTCGGCTCAATCTAAAACTGAGTCGATCCAGTCGTAGGTTAGCTAATCCAGTCTGAAACTAGGCTGGCTCAATTTTCATGGGTTATTATTTTGTGTACATAGGTTGTTTGGGTTTGAAAAGTTTTTCTATGAGCTTGGGCTTGACTCTTTGTAAAGTATATATACTAGAAATATGTTAAGATTATAAGAGTGCTGAAATATACTGAATAATTTTTTTTTTCTCGAAAATATTTTCTTCTCTTCTTCTTTATTCCTTGATTTATTTGATCGTGCTTTCGTAGAGATCTCTAAGAAGTACTTTTTTGTTGCTTGGCTAATCACCGACGGCCATGCCGATCCATGTGGGAAGAGCACATATTTCCAACATCCTCCATATTGCTCAATCTAAAAGAGCTTTATGGAGAATAGAGTCGGACTGCTAGGTATGAATTATCTAAGCAGTTATTTCAATTTCAAATGATTGAGAAAACTCTAGTTCAAAATCATGTACTGAAACTGTTTGACTTAATCACTAGATTGGGTCAATTAGGTTTCACCATGGATGCAAAACTCAGTCAGGATCTCATACTGCAGTCTCTCCCAGACTCCTTCTTCCAGTTTGTAGTGAATTATCACATGAATAAATTGGATATTATCTTGCCAGAGCTGCTAAATATGTTGAAAGTAGCAAAAACTAATATCAAAAAAGAGAAAGGTCTATTTTTGTTGGTGGATAAAAAGAAGACTGGCAAGAAGGGTTCAAAGAAGAAAAATAAGTTGAACCCTAAAAGAAGCATCTTCAAGAAGAAGGCAAAGAATGTCCCTACAGACATGACTTGTCATCACTACAGCAAGATGGGACATTGGAAGAAGAATTGCAAGAGTTATCTTGCAAAGATGAAAGAAAATGTAGCACAAAAGGGTATGTACATGATACATACAGCATTTACAATAAGTACTTCAGCTAGTAATTCTTAGGTGTTGGATACCGCATGTGGTTCTCATATCTGCAATTCCTTGCAGGGGCTACAGAGAATCAGAGGGCTGACGAAAAATGAGTTCAAGTTATTCGGTGCTAGTGGAGAATCCATCTCTGCTGAAATTATGAAAACTTACTTACTAGAACTACCGACTGAAAGAACTCTCAAATTAGAAGAATATTATTATATGTCCAATGTAATAAAAAATATTGTATCTGTACCCCTCTTATTGCAAAATAATTATCAAATAAAATTTTTGAGTACAGGTTGCTCTATTTTTTATGTAAATGAATTTGTTAGCAATGAGCATTTTAATAATGGTCTGTTGATTTTATCACTTAATGAAAATATATTTTGTATTGATAAAAATATGAAGAAAAAAAGAAAAGATATTAATATGTCATTTCTCTGACCATCTCGATCATATTAGTGAGTTAAGGATTAACAAGTTATACAAAGAGAAATTCTTTGAATCATATGATTATAAATCATATGGGACTTGTGAATCTTGTCTCATGAAAAAAATGACCAAGTCTCCATTTTTTGGACATGGAGAAAGGGCAAAAGAGTTATTGACATTAGTACATTTAGATGTATGTGGGCCAATGATAACTCAAGGCAGAGGAGAATATTCCTATTTCATCATATTTACTGATGACTTATCAAGATATGGATATGTGTATCTTATGAAACACAAATTTGAGACATTTGATAAGTTTAAGGAATATCAGAAGATAGTCGAAAATCAAACTGGAAGAAGTATTAAAGTCCTTTGATCTGATCAAGGTGGCGAATACTTATCCAGTGAGTTTCTAGATTATCATAAAGCAAAATATTCTCTCTGAATGAATACCTTCTTATACACCATAATTAAATGGTGTAGTAGAAAGGAGGAATCGTACACTTATAGAAATGGTACAGTCCATGATGTGCTATGCTAATCTTTCAATATCCTTTTGGGGGTATGTCCTAGAAATTGCTACATATTTTTTTAATAGGATACCTTCTAAGTCTGTTCCTAGCACTCCATATGAGATATGGAATGAAAGAAAGCCTAATCTTAAATATCTTAAGATATAGGGCTGTCCTGCTTATGTCAGAAATAATTTTGAATATAAGCTAAGTGCAAGATCAGACAAATATTTATTTGTAGGATATCCTAAGAAAACTAAAGGATATTATTTCTACTATCATACTGAACAAAAGATAATTGTTAGTAGGCATGCCATATTCTTAGAGAAGGAATTCATCCAAGAAGGAGGCAGTGGGAGAATATTGAACTTAAAAAAGTTTAGGATCTACAAATTATTCTAGAAATAATGAATGAAAATACTCAACCAGAAGTACCCAAAGATGAGGTACAACCACTACATACACCTCCTTTCCGTAGGTCAAAAAGAGTGCATCATGCACCTCTAAGATATAGTTTAGTCACAAAGAATGATAATGAGATAAATATCATTCAAGATGATGATCCATTGACCTATTCTGAAGCCATCATGAGTAAAGACTCTAACAAGTGGCTAGAAGCAATGAAATCCAAAATGAACTCTATGTATTCCAACCAAGTTTGGACCTTGGTTGATGCACCAGAGAGTGTTAGCCCTATTGGGTGCAAGTGGGTCTTCAAGCAGAAGATCAGAACAGATGGCCAAATTGAAACCTATAAGGCTAGGTTGGTGGCCAAAGGTTTCAGACAGAAACAAGAAATTGATTATGATGAAATCTTTTTACCAGTGGTTATGCTAAAGTCTATAAAAATTTTACTTGCTATAGCAGCATACTATGATTATGAAATCTAGCAGATGGATGTCAAGATCGTTTTTCTTAATGGTAACCTTGAGGAAGAGGTCTATATAACTCAGTTAGAATGGTTTGTCTCTAGTGTGAGACTAAATCAAGTATGTAGACTTAAAAGATTCATATATGGATTAAAGCAGGCTTCGAGGAGTTGGAACATCCAATTTGATATGATAGTCAAAGAGTTTGGCTTCATAAAGAATGTGGATAAACCATGTGTATATAAGAAGGCTAGTGGGAGTGCCATAGTCTTCTTGGTTTTATATGTTGATGACATATTACTTATTGACAATGATATCCCAATGCTCCAGTCAGTTAAGACTTGGCTATCAAATAAGTTTTTCATGAAAGATTTGGATGAAGCATCCTATATTCTTAGAATTAAGATCTATAGAGATAGATCTAATAGGATGCTAGGCTTGTCCTAATCTAGGTACATTGACTTAGTGTTGAAGATATTCAACATGGAGGAAAGTAAAAGAGGTTATTTGCCCATAAGTCAAGGCATACGTTTCTCTAAGAAGATGTCTCTCAAGACATTAGAAGAAAAAGAAAGAATGAAATCGATCCCTTATGCTTCAGTAATAGGATCTATTATGTTTGCCATGTTATGTACCAGGCCTGATGTGGCTTATGCTTTAGGCATAGTCAGCAGATATCAGGCTGATCCAGGGGAGGATCATTGCAAAGCTGTGAAAAACATCCTTAAGTATCTGAGGAGAAATAAAGATCTTTTTCTAGTTTATGGAGGGTCAGAACTAAAATTAGAAGAATATACTGATTCTAGTTTTCAGTCAGATCTAGATGATAGCAAGTCGATATCAGGATATGTGTTTACCTTGAATGGAGGTGCAGTGAGTTGAAAACGTTCAAAATAGCAGACTGTATCTGACTCAACAATAGAGGCAGAGTACATTGCTGCTAGTGAAGCTACCAAGAAAGCTGTCTAGATGAAGAAATTCATCGATGATCTGGAAGTGGTTCCTGAAATTGAACGACCAGTACAACTTTATTGTGATAATACTGGTGCAATAATCCAAGCTAAGGAACCAACGTCTCATCATAGATCAAAGCACATCTTCAGACGGTTCCATCTTATTTGGAAAATTATCGAAAGATAAGATGTTGTATTAAAACGAGTTGACACTAAGAATAATATAGTAGATCCATTCACTAAACCCTTACCATAGTAACTGTTTGATCACCATCTTAATTATATGGGTTTGAGATATAAGGATGATTGGCTTTAGTTTAAGTGGGAGATTGAAAGAATAAGTGCCCTACAAGCCAATCACATGTGTGATGTGATGAGACTTTTCTATAAAATTTTCAACTCATGTAATGACATTTATTATGATATTAATAAAATTGAGGCATTTGATTCATCATTCCAGTTGCATCTATTATATTTAAAGATTATGATGAACCCCAAAGATTATGACAATGTTTTATAGGGGACATGAATGAGTCATGCCTGTGAGACCTAAAAATCCTAAAATCCTGATCTTAAACATTTCTAGTCATAGGAACATTAAGTCAGGGATCAATAATCCGGATAGACTAGTACATCCTATGTATGCTTGATGGAGAGGATGGCGGATCTCACAAGCCACTTATATAAAGATACTAATATAAGGATGTGGGTGCTCATCGAGGTATGAGTTCACTGAATTAACTCGTTGAAGAGAATATCTTATGGAACCTCACTTGTATGTCTAAAGATGATTCTCTAAGTGGGAGTTATGCAAGTGATCTTTAGATCTGAGACCACCATGGTACCTTATGCACATAAGCTCATATTTTTTGTTCATACTCAATCATGACATTAGATTATGAATGGGGTATTCTGGATATAGTCAAGTATGTATGAAGGTAGTGAGTAGGTCAATAAGAAATCGATCACTCCTAGTAAGAGGAGATGACATCCTATGTATTCTCATCTAATGATAACTCAATAAGACTTTGGCCAGAGTAGAATAAAGATTAGATAGAGCTTCTAATCATTTATTAAAAATTATCATTAATTGATGGAGAATCAACATGAATATGTATTTAAGTTTAACATTTGTCCATGCTCATAAACATATTCGAGATGTAGGATGATCGAAGGATTGAATTGCATGAAAACTTACCGCTGAAGGATATTTTTGATATTTTTATTAAATTTTACATCTTCTGGATAGTCATGATACATTGCTAGACGTCAATCTTGACTTATGGATTTGATTGAAATTAATAAGATTAATTTGATCCTCAATTAGATGGTTCTTCTAATTGATGATATGGAGTTGGCGTTAACCCTAATCGATCAAGATTGAGTTCAATCGGATTAGATTAAAATACATCTGAGTCTACTGCTAGCTAGATGTGGAGTTCAATGGATCACACACATAAAAAAATTGATCAAGAATTATTTTTTTAGGATCATTGGATCCTAATTGGATGGCTAATTGACATGCTAGTACATGTTGGCTAACCTAATTCCTTGCCAAATTAGTTTTGGCTCAAATCCTTGCACTTTTGGCTAACTAATTTTATTTTAATCTGAATTTTGGTTAAGTCAAAAGGATTGGCCATCAGATATTTGCCACATGGCATTATCTGGATTTAATTTGGACTCATTTTGGAAGTCCAAGGGGCCTGAGACTCTTTCTCATAGTTGACGCCATAATTTATGGCGCATGAATTTAATATGGCACATAAAAGGACCTAAAGTCCTTCTACTTTAGGGCATTGACCAGGTCAACATCCTTTTGCAGAGTTCCTCTCTCAAAAAGTGCCTACAGTTATTGATTGGTCAAAGTCTTGTGGGCGCAGGACTTTATTTTCTAGGAATACTACGTGAAAGATCATGTAGTTTCAGATTATTGGCACCTAAGAATCCTTCTGCTTGAAGGCACTATAGTAGGCACCTACTCTAGGACTCTCTCTCCCTTATTCATGCCATATCAGAAGAAAAATCAAAGAAAATTCAGAATAAATCAAATGAAATTCAGAATTAATATGGGAAGGATGTATATACGACGTTCTGGAGGTAGAAATCAATTTTTTTGTGCCTCCAAGACTTCTTATGCATTAAGAGACTTATATAGCCCCTTGATAAGACTTTTTAATAGCTGATAAGGACTTGGGAATAGGTGCTATTAGTGCCTCATCTGGATCTATAAATAGGATACGGATGAAAGTGTCGGGCATTCTAATTCCAAAAGCTTGTCTTAATTTTCTTTCTTTCTTTCTTTTAGACAAGGTATTGTCAAGACAAGAAGTCTTCCTTTAGACAAGGTCTTGACTAATACAAGGAGTCTTAATTAAGACAAGAATTAGGAAGATTATTTAAGAAAGCTAAAAGAGAGAATAAGGGAGAATAAATTAGAGAGAAGAAGGGAGAAGGAAGGCCAAGCAATTCTAATTTAGAATTCTGCAAGCAAGGATTTAAGAAGGATTGATCTTGAATCCAATTCCTATATGGATTACTGTTGGAGGACAAATACTTGGGCACCTCGTGGAAATAATTCATCACCAAATCAAATTATTAAAGGTATGTTGTTTAATTATTATATCTTATCTATATATGTGATTGAAAATCATCAAGGTCGATCTTAGGATTATGGGTTTGATAGACCAAAATTTTTGAAATTAATTGCTTCCACCATGTCGATCAATCCCAACACTGCCATCGCTAATAGTCCTTTCACCATCGCTAATAGCTTTGCCATCGCTAATCCCATCGTAAAAGTCAATCTGAAAAATCTTTATCGCTAATTGCCATTATTAGTGATGAAAAACATAGCCATCACTAATAATACTATTAGTGATGACTTTAGCGATGGAATAATTTCATTGCTAATTATTTTTTAAAAAAATATTTTTTTTAAATTAGCGAAGGTATTTTCATGGCTAATGTCATCACTAATAATTATTAACAATCAAAAATTTCATCACTAGTGACATCTTTAATTTTTTTAATTTTTAAATAAAATAAAAAATTATTTTAAAAAATATTAGCAATGATAATTTGCTCTCTAATATCATCACTATAATTATTAGTGATGATAATTTTATTTTTAAAAATTTATTTTAATTAATTATAATAAATTATGATTTTTAATACCTATTATAATTAAAATTCAAAGATAATATGATAATCAAAAATTAAAACTAATTATATTATATTAAAAATATAAATTATATAAATTTTTTTATAAGTAATATTAAAAAATATAATATATTAGAAAAAAAGATCTGATCCTTGTCATCATCCATCTTCTCCTCCTTTTGCTCCTCTCTACCAACTAGTAGATGAGAATTGGATATCTTAGCATCCTGTAATAAAAAAATAAAATAATATTAGTAAGTTTTGGTACAGAGGCGTATCTTTCGATACACTTTTTAAATTTTTGAATAGATTATTTATACACATTTCATTCCATGATACGGAGTTATAGACACTCTTGGTCCATCAATTGGATGGTTAGGTTAAATTTTTGGCCTCTAAATCTTTTTTTCAGACTCAAACCTAAATATATGAAGCTTCTAAATATGAAAACTTAAAATAAGTAAAAAAATTTAGTAATATAATTATCTAATGTGATGGCTAGTATAACGAGCCTAGCTAGTCGCACAGTTGTGGATCCTAAAGAATCTTCATGACCTTATCATGGATCACATCTAGAATACTCTGTGGATGCTGGCTCAAACGTCTCTGCACTATCTCCTCCATGTGCGCATCGCTCTAGATCTATGAGGACATCGAAGGGTATTGAGGCGGTGGAGTATCAAAGCTAAGGTTGAATCCTTTGACTCAACTGATACTTATCCCTCCGATGATGCTAAGCCATCCCTCAAGATCAAGGAGGGCTAAGAAGATGGATTATTACCGTATCTCTCAGCAACGTACACCATGTAACGCATCTGCATAGCTTATAAATACATTAGTTCTAATATAAAAATCAGATCCTATAACAACTTAATTAGTAAATAAAGTTTGAAGTTCTTACCATGATCTATCATGACATAGAATCTAAATAGTGACAAGTCCTCTTAGACTGCTATGCGGCCCACCACAACTATAGCAGATCTGATGGATGATCCAACTACCGTATCTATAATAAGTAAATAATAAAATTAAATTAATTAAAATATATACATAAGAGTTTTTATAGTTTTAGTAAAGAATTTTGGTATTGATTTCTTATCAGTCTGTCAGTCATAATATGCGTGCCGATCGAGCCATCCATATGCCTGATCGGATCCTACTGGATGATTCAATTCTGTCCAACCCTCTGCTGCCTATCAAAGTACTCCTCATAGCTCCACTGGTTCCAAGGGTCATCCATATGTCCATCCGCATCCAGTGATCTATGAAGAACTTCTAGTTTGATGGTAATAAGAAACTAGAGTGCTAGATGGCGGACTGCTTGACGACCATTTCGGAGCCTTCATGTGGCCACCTTCTCGAAGGTCTGACGGCCAATCTTCTCATCCTGAAGAGTCTTGAATCAGTAGTACTCCTGCAAGATAGAAACAAGCATGTATTAATATATAATTAAAATACCAACATATCAAAAATTTAAAAATTAAACTAGTTTTGACTTACCAAAAATAACTCTCAGACTACATCAAGAGCTTCAGATGACCAGCTAGAGAACTCATTCATCAGCCCTAGCATCAAGCATCGGATGATGTCGGTAATCATATAAGATACTCTAAACTCTCTAAATGTACTGTAAAATTAATTTTGTAAAATAAATGTTAACTCTAAAATAGCTAAATTTTAAATATATTAATTAAAATTATAGTATTTACGAGTGGCTCTGAATATGGATGAGCTGTTTATTCCCTGATCGAGTCATAGGCATCATGAGCCAGGCGGGTCCTTGACCATGACTCTATGTTTGGGAGCCAATCGCTACTGCGTGTGATTATGAGATCACTAGCAATCCTTATTATCCAAACCTGAGTGCAAAATATCTAATATAAAAAATATTATATTAGTTAAAAAAGAATAAAATAATATAAATAATAATATCTAAACTATTAGAGTTTACCGTCCAGTGTAAGAGGTGCAGAACCATGTAAGCTAATCGCATGATCGCTCTCTCCTTGAGAGCTCTATCTTTGGCTGGAACGACTTTGACCTCTAAAAAATATGATATATAATCTCTAAAAATAAAAAAAAATTAAAGCAAGCAAATAACCTAAAATTTAGTTCAAATAAAA
This sequence comes from Cocos nucifera, assembly GCA_006176705.1. Lineage (NCBI taxonomy): Eukaryota > Viridiplantae > Streptophyta > Magnoliopsida > Arecales > Arecaceae > Cocos > Cocos nucifera. The sequence goes on along the minus strand of QRFJ01000086.1, from coordinate 1,298,803 downwards.
TATCTATCAAAATATAATAAGATGATCAAAATTTAACTCACATGTAATAAAGATTGTTAGTTAGCATCTGCAATGTGTTAGCAGAAAAATGATTCTCATCTAGCAGTACATGATAATGTGTTGGTTTGCTGGTCTCCTGATTTCAGCATTGTCTGATTCTCATCCAATAGTACATGATCATCTTAGTAAATGAAAATATGAAGAAGGCTTAGATCTATCATTAAAAAATAAGGCATTGCAAATTTCTCTGCACCTTTAACCATGAGGTAGTTGCAAGCAGTTGTCTACCATGTAACAGACCATTCAAGCTTGCCCTATATTATAAGTTTCTCTACACCTTTAACCATGAGGTGGCTGCAAGCAGTTGTCTGTGATGTAACAGAACATCCAAGCTTGACCATACAATAATAAGAATAAAAATGCATCACCTTCATTTAAGCACATCTTGCATAAGTAGTCATCGTACCCTCTCCGAGCCCCTGGTTGCCTCCTCGAGTTGCAAATTAGAAGTAATTTTTTTTTAAAAAAATAAAATAATAACTTAAAAATAAAATTCATGTGCTCGTGTAGTCTAATCATCTAGCAAGCTCCAAGTCTGCATGCATTGGATGCGCATCCTAACCATCCCAGTTTGCAATGATATCCTTTACTTCTATGATTATGCTTTTGGGATGCTGCATTCTTAGTTCAAAAATGGGCTCGTTGTCCTTGTAAAAGGTATGTCAATAGAGAAATGCTTGATAAAAATATAATAGTTGCTCATTTATATAAGAATGGATTTATGCCAAACTATAAGTATTGGTACCTATATAGGAAGATGTGGGAGATAATATGCAGGAACGAAAGGCTTAACTTGTCCAACACATTTGTTGATGTGCAAGAGCTTAATGGTGATAGACTTGAGTAGATGATTAGCACATTTGGTAGGTTTGTTCTGGTTATCGGTGGAAATTCATGTAATAATCTTTTAGATAGTAACCGACATAGCCATGATGGACTATAGGGGTTGCTATAGTTATAGCTTTGCTTAGCCTCTAGAGGGTAGCAACTCTATAAAGGATAAGCATGGCTATAACCATAGCAATCCTATAGTCCATCATGGCTATAGCGGTTGCTATCTAAAAGATTATTACATAAATATCTACCAATAATCAGATCAAATATATCAAATATGTTTATCATCTACTAAAGTCTGTCATCATTAAGCTCTTGCACATCAGCAAGATCTTGGATAAGTGGAGTCTTCAAAGCCCTTGCAATTATCTCCCACATCTCAATCCCCATATAAGTACCAATGCTTATAGTTTGGCATAAATCCACTCCTATATAAATAGACAACTATTGTATCTCTATCAAGTATTTCTCTATTGATACATCATATGGACAACGAACCTATTCGTGAACTAAGAGTGAAGTATTTTCAAAAGCATAATTATAGAAGTAAGGGACAATTGCAAATGGAAACGATCAGGACGTGCATCCTGCGCATGCAGACTTGGAGCATACCATACAACTAGGTCGCATGAGCACACCAGAATGGCATCCAACCAAATCCCATCCTAGAGTCCGATCCAAAAATTTAAAACTAATTAATTTAAATATTATTAATTTAAAATTAAATTTTTAAAAATTAATACCATCTACCTAAGCGTGCAGGGTGCGTGAGGGTTAGATGCCTTGGACGCCAGTTGGGACTCGAGGCCCAAGTGCATAAGGCATGCCCCTGCTTCGTGTATGCAATGCTGACTGGCACCTTCCCTTGGCCTGAGTGCACAAGGCGCACGGTGCTGGATGTCTTGGATGCCCGTTGGAACCCCAGACCCAAGCATGTAGGGCATGCCTTGGCCCCGTGTTTGCAATGCTGCCCAGACCTTTCTTCGATTCGAGTGCTTTGCATGTTGAAATCCAAGCATGCAGGGCACGCCTTGGCCTCGTGTTTGCAATGCTATTCGGATCTTTCCTCGATTCAAGTGCTCTATATGTCGAGACCCAAGTCTCATACTATTTTTAATTAAATTAATATTTAATTAATTAATTTTTAATATCTAATTATATTTAATTAATATAATTTAAATAAAAATTATTTTTTTATGATGATATTAGCCATCGCTAATATTATCGCTAATAATCACAATAGAAGGCAAGCTACAGTACATTACTAAGGTATGGGCTGGCACGTAGGAATTGAGGCATGAGGAGGCACAGGCTGGCGAGCAGAGACTGAGGCTTGGAGATGCAGTCATGGAGCTAATATGTGCATGGACGGCTACTCGAGGTTGGGACGACAAGGTAGGGGCTGTAGGATTAGGGTCGTGGGCTGGGAGCATCATGGCAGGGGTCATGAAAATGAGGGTGCGTGGATGGGCTTAGGGGAGGTGGGTGGCGGTCGGGGAGGTTGGATGCAGTCGAGGCCTCACAGCCAGGAGCTCGGGGTAGCGACTAAGGAGAGGAGGCCGAGGGCTCAGAAAGGTGGCCACGAAGAGGCGGGCCAAGGGAAGGTAGGAGGTAGCTAGGGAGGTGGGAGGTGGGAGGGGGCTCAAGAAGATGACCGTAGAGAGGCGAGTCGAGGGAGGTAGGCCGAGAGGAGGTGGACGATAGTTGGGGGCTCGTGGCTGGGAGCTCAAGGAGGTGGCTAAGGAGAGGGGGGTCGAGTGTAGCCATGGGAAGGAGGCTGAGGGCTCGGGAAGGTGGCTGTGGAGAGGTGGCTCGGGAGGAGGTGGGCCGAGATTTCGAGGAGGCAAGAAGAGGCTAAGAGCTCACGGTAGGGTGCTCGGGATGGCAGGAGGTGGTCGGAGGCTCGGGATGGCAGGAGGTGGCCGAAGGCTCAGGGAGGCAGGCCAGGGGCAGCTGAGGAAAGGCGGTTGGAGGCTCAGAAAGGCGAGAGGTGATCGGAGGCTTGGGGAGGTGGGCTGGGTGCAGCTGAGGAAAGGTGGGTGGGGCCTTGGAGAGGCAGTCGGGGGAGGGAGAGGATGGCAGAGTGACGGAAGGGTGGGGGAGAGAGGGTTGGTGGTGACGGATAAAAACACAGAAGGGGTGGAAAAATAAGAGGGTAGTGGGGTAAAGAAAAATGAGGGTGCATGGTGGGATGGAAAAAAAATGAGGATGGGATGTTATTAGCAATAGTAAATTACCATCACTTGTAATATTTTCTCATTACTAATAATATAAACTTATTAGTGATAGTAAAATACCATCGCTAATAATTATATTTTTAAATTCAAAATTATTAATGATGGCAAGATCTCCATCGAAAAAACTATTGCTAATAATCATAATTTTTTAAAATTATATTTTAATATTAAATTTTATTTCTTCTAGATCAATTTTGGATGGTTAAAAATTATACTATAAAAAATTTGAATATTAGCAGCAGTATTAGTGACAACAAAACTTTTTGTCGCTAATAAAGATTTTTTTCTACCATAACATCGATAAAAAAAATATGGTAGGTAATACTATTAGCGACGACAATCATGATATTAGTGAGGGTGATTGCCATCTCTAAAGTTCTAAATTTTATAAAAATATTTAAAAATAAAAAAAAATTAGTGATGATAAATTTTGATTATTAGCGATAAAAAACTTGTCATTGCTAATAACTAATTATTAGCGATGGCTTCATTATTATTAGCAATGGCATAACCTACTACTAAAATTATTTAAAATTTTTAAATATTTTATAATATTTAAATATAAAATATATATTAGCGACGGTAAATTTTGGATATTAATGATGAAAAACATACCATCGCTAATAATATTTTTAAAATAATAGATTAAGAAAAAAGATTATTTTAAAGTACTATTGATGATGGAATTAGCGATGAGAAATTTGTCGTTGCTAATAATTTAGACCTGATTCAAATCCAATTCGAACCCAATTCGAATCTAATTTAAAATTCTGCCAAACCTAATTTAATTAAACTATAAATTCAAATTCTACTTAGATTATATAATTTAATTAGCCTAAAATTAAGTTAAGATTAATTAAAATAAGTTTGATTTAAATTAATTAAGAAAAATTAATTTTTATTGATCTTATGATTAATTTTGATGATCACAAAATTTTGAGTGATTATGATACTAATCATATGTTCAAAAGTGAATGTAAGATTTTTTAGATGTTTAAAAAAAAAAATTATTCATAGAAGAATTCTTTCAAAAGAATAATGATTAATGGTCAAATAGAGCTTAAACAAAAAGTTTTTGGAACCCTTAATAGTAGAAAAGATCATAAAAATTAAGATGAAAGAAGTCCTCAAAAGTTAAAGATAAAAAATTTCTCAAAAAAAAAATATACAATTTTTTTTTATGTAGACTATCATCTGAGTCAACTCAAGATGGATTTCGAGTTGACTCGAGCTAAAATAGTGAAGAAAAATAGTTTTGGTATACAAAAATATCAGCCGGCACACCTTCGAGTTGACTTGAGTTAAATTCAAGTTGACTCGAATGCAGAATGGCAGAAATATAATTTTTTAGAGTAGAAAAATGAATTCACTTGAGTAGAAGCCTCAAATCGACTCAAGTTGCTCGAGTCGAGGTCTCAAAAAAATATAGAGAGGTTGAATTTTGGGATAAAAGTTAAGAGCAGACTCATAAGATAGTTTAGTCGACTCGAAGGCACAGTCGAGTCGACTTGAGTCCCAATAGCTAGTTCTGCAGAATTTTAGAAGTATGCAAAATTATTTCTAACAGCTAGTTTTTACTTTATAATATCTAGAAATAGTTAGTTTGGCTTTTAAAAAAGATTTAAAAACTTTCAAACTTAATGATAAGCTAAGAGAATTGGATCAGAAAAAGAAATACATCAATTTATGTGATGATCATTGAATATCATTGGAAAGAAAGAAAAGAGAGAAAATTATATACAGATTTCAGTAAGCTTTCAAGTGCAATCAACTTCAACATTTTTCATATCCTCTCAAGCATTATTTGAAGAGAAGTCAAGCCTTAAAGAGCAAACATATATCTTCTACTTCGGAATTTAAAGAGTTTATTTTTTGTGTTTTACTTTATTCTAAAATTTCATATCTGTGTATTTTTATTTTCTTTATAAGTTTCTTTGGAAGAAAAAGACTTGGGGTGAAGGCTCGTCCAAGCCAAGAATTGGATATTATGTAAAATTTTGATTGATGATTTGAAAAATTAACTAGATTGATAGTGAGCCCGAAAAACTATCGGTGTAAGGTTATGGTTGGTAATCCAAAAAACTAATTGGATTGATAGTAAGCCTGAAAAACTATCGATGTAAGGTTGTGGTTGATGATCCTGAAAAATCAACTAGATTTATTTATGATCCCATTTTAAAACAAATACTCTATAGTCAAGAGATTATAATAGAATTTTCAAAGAGCTCTTAGGGAGTGGATATAGGTGTGAGGGTGCACCAAACTACTATAAATTATTTTGTATTTATGTTATGCATTTTTCTCTTATCTTATATGCTTTCATCTTTTGCTTAGCTTGATTTAATTCTTACATAGCCTTAGTTATATCTTAATTCTACTGTTGCTTGCATTATATATATCTCAAATATACAACTTAGTTTAAATAGAAGCATATATTTGTTTAAAATTTGATTTGGCTTAAATCTTTTTAAATAACCCAATTCACCATCCTCTTGGGTTGCTATATTTTTAGATAATAAGTGGTATCAAAGCAGGTGCTCTAATATTATTTATTGACCGAGCGGTCTGGAGTTAAAGATTATGGCAAACCAAATAAAATTTTTATTTAATGAAAGATATTCTATAGATAGGCCTCTATTATTAAATGGATCAAATTATATATATTGGAAAGCTAGAATAAAAATTTTCATACAATCATATGATTATAATTTATGAAAGATTATATATAATCAATGGCCCACACACACCCAATGTATTGATCGATGATGAAGAAACAATCCAACTAAATACTAAAATTTTAAATATGCTTTATTGTTCATTAAATATAAATGAGTTCAATCTAATTTTTTCTTATAATATTTTAGCAAAATAAGTTCGGGAGAAACTAGAAATAACTTATAGGAGAGTAAATCAAAAAGAGGAATCAAGCTCCCATGAAAAGAATGAAGCTCACCCCAACCTTTGCCTTATGGCTCATAAAGATGAAAAGAAGAAGAAGAAGAAAAGAAACACCAAAGAAAGAATGCTTTGATTAAGAAGAAGCAAGGCAAAAAAGAGAAAAATAAAAAAGAGGAAGAAGGTATCACCAATCTTTGCCTCATGGCTAATAAAAATGAGGTAAATCTTAAAAATTCTTTTGACTTTACACTTGATGAATTCTATGAAGTTTTTAATGATTTAATAGATGAATTTAAGAAATTAAGGCTGAAAAATAAGGAGCTCAAAAAGTCTAATCTTCTTTTAGTTGATGAAAAGAATAAATTTTTATTAGAAAAAAGATATTTTAAGAGAAAAGGATACTTTAGTGAAAGATCAAGAAATGTATCTCAAATTTGAAAAATCTTTAATTAAAGAACAAGTTAAGCTGACTAAGGAGCTTGAAAATTTAAATTTATCTTTATTTGAAGAAAAGAATAAGATTTTAATAAAAAAAGGTGATCTTTTGAAAGAAAAGAAAATGTTAGATAAAAAAAAAAATTGAAATCTAAAAAATCTTTAATAAATAAAAATAGCAAACTTAGAAAAGAGATCAAAACTAATTACTGAAAAGTTCACATTTAGTTATGAAAAGCTTCATTTAATGTTGAAAAGTCAAAAATCTATTTTTTACAAAGTTAAAATTGATTTTAATCCCCTAAAAAATAAAAATTTATTAAGAATATATTTGAAAAAGATTCATCTAAAAATTATTATATTATTTATTTTAAATGTAATAAAGTAGGCCAAAATTTTAGAATGTAATATCAAAAAAATGATCATACTTTGATAAAGCAAATTTGTATTCCAAAAGAAACCATATGCACTAACCTCCACGGACCCAAAATAACTTGAATACCAAAATTTATGAAATAATTTTGCAGGTACACCAAAGATCCAATGGAATGAAAAGAGAAAAATATTATGAATGGATGCTTTGAAAATAAAATTGGATGGGTGATGATTTTTGGTAAAATCCAAACTTTTCTCACATCATACCATCACTAATTTATTATATTATTTTGTCTAAATGATTGATTTTGATGCTTTCTACATATGCATGATATTATGATGATTTCTTATTGCTTGTTTGAATAAATTGATAAATATGCTCTCTTAATTTTAGTATTATATTGATTATTATAAGTATAAGTTTTATTCTAATTTATGCATGTTCTCAACTCTTCATAACATGCTATCACCTGTGAAACTTAAATTAAAATGAGTTCGATGGCATATGGAACTGTTTGGATGCAAATCATACAAATCAAAATTTAACATTCTCATAAGACTTATAATTATTGAAATATTTCAAAAGTTGCTTGATTCAAAGGACATCAAAGTTAAGACATCCATTCATAAAAGACTGTATGCTTGATATTGAAGATTTGCATTGCATCTTATCTTAACTCCTAAGAATTTATAAAATTTTCTAATTAAACCAAAATTCATAGAGCTATTATCTAGTATTCCCTTAATTTTTATCTTGTCCAATTTGATTAATTTTTTATTTTCTAAATTAATTTATAAATTTTAAATTAAATATCATTCTTGACCATTGAATTGATTTACTATTGATTTCAATTCAATTTGACTATATTCTCTTTGAATCATAACTCCTTGAACTATTTTTTGCATTGAGGAGTCACTCTTAGACTTGAGTCAACTCATGGTTTCTTGAAGAAAATTGTTTAGCAAGGAGTCGACCCATGTGTCTAAGATGGATTTCTTAATTGAAAATGTTTAAAGGCTTATCATTCTATTTCTCATGTTTCTCGAGCTATAATTCTTTTTAAATCCCTCTCCCATCAAAATTAAATCTTTTCTCTCCATTTTCATCCAATTCTTATGGTTTTTATTCTCCAATGGCACCTCGAAAGTAATTGGTACAAAGGAAGAGAAAGTCCCAAATAGAAGTTTAAATATTTAGAGCTTTTCCAAATCATTCTCTTGTACTAGAAAGAAGGACCATGCATCATATAATCTTTGAGTTTCTAGAGCAAGAAAAAACTTTAATTGTATAGAAAATTAAGAGATTGTGCTAAGAAGTTCTGAGTACTTTTGACCTATCAGAACTTAGTTCAAGAATTCTTTAGAAATATAAAGTTTAGGATTGAAAATTTAGACTCAGAAGTTTGAAGTGTTCGTATTATATTGGATGATATAAGATTAGCTTGGACACTAATTAAGGATATTTGCTAATGGGTTGATGTTTTATCTAATCCTTGGATTGGCCCACCTACCCTAGATTAGTGAGAGAATTTTATGGTAGTATAAAGTGAGAGTTGAAAGTCTAGTTTTCAAAGTAAAAAATATGTAGATTGAGATGGATGTTGATAATATTGGACACACACTAAAAGCACCTCGGATTGTCTCAAGTAGTGATATTTTTGGAATTTATATTAGTTTATGATGTCGAGGGTATTGACGATATTAATGCCAGTCAAATGAGTGTAGAAATATGACTACTATGACCAATAGAATTTTTTCATATTAGTCATGTATCATATTCTCTAGAAAATTTTACTTTGCATACTAGCATTCATGCTATAATAGATGTTAGGATTGAGGATCCAATAATATAGATAAAACAAACTTCACCTCCATAGATCGGTTATCTAAAGAGCTCAGATCGATTATTTGATATACTAGAAGAGAATGCATTTATTGATTTTCACTAGAATCATTCTTTCTATTTGTGAAAAGATTTAGAGGTATAATTTATAGGTATAGCAGGTAAGATAAGATCTGATGGAGGTACAATCATTGGTTAAAAAGAAGTTAGTGTGATTGATTCAAGCTATCACTTCAGCAATGGAGTATATTCGTCACTGAGGTCAGTTATTTAGAGATATTAGACTACCCTCTCCATCTAGTCAATCTGGACTTTCTTTTTAAAGCTATATCGACCTACTCTTGCTTAAGATGCTAGGATTTATTTCTTAGAACTTTCGTACTCCCTAGTAATTCATTTTTTTTAGTTATACGTGTCTTACATTTTGATCATCTTGATGTTTGTCATCCTTGTAGACATTTTTTTGTAAACATGCTTTTTGAAATTAATAAATATCAAACTCTTATGTTGAGCATCAATTTTATTTCTACTTTCAATTAACTTGGTCATTTGTTACTGATATACATATCATGGTCATTTTGAAATATATTTTGTTGATAACTTAAAAAAAAAAATTTCAAAACAACTCAATTTATGGCATCAGCTATAAAACATACGGGGAGAAAGAAAATTTTTGCTCTTAAAAGACTATTTGATTGAAAATGTCTTAACATGTAAAATAAAGAAGGAGAAAAATATTAAGCTTAAATATGTACCATTTGAAAAAAAAAAGAGGGGAGACACAAGAATACTAATTTTCTAGCATTTGCTATGAAAAATAGGAGGAGAAATGTTATTGGAATACTAAAATCAACTTACTCTATTGACTTATTTTTGAAAATCTTTAGTAACCTTTTAAAAATAATTATTGATGAACTTTGCATGAATGGATATCATGGTAAATAATTTTGCAAAATAGTTTTTATTGCTTGGTATTCTTACTTTTGCCTTGCAAATATCTATCTCAATCTTTTGGAGTAAATTAAATTGATTCTTTAGTCTTAAAACTTGACTAACATTACTATATATTCTTAAAGAATTTGAGACAAAATTAAAAATTTCATATCTCTTTGGACTTAAATGAGTGATATTTTTTAAGAAGAGGATGATTTAAATTTCATATAATAACTTATCTTGATATTAAATTCCTAAATACTCTAGCTCAAAAATACTTTGATTTGAATTTGAAATCAACAAGATGAGTTAAATTTGAAAACAAGAGATGAGTTTTTAAAATGCTTATGTCTAGTTATATTTGAGAAAATGCTTTGCATTCATGCATTTGAGAGTAATAAAAAGTGTACTATAAATCTGAACTTAATACTCTTCGATACACAAAGATAGCAAAATATTTGGTACATCTTGCTATAATTTTTGAATTTGATACAACTTAATTGATTTTGATGATGTTTTCCTATAAATTGTTCCATGCAAAAAAGAAGAAAAGATCTTATGCGATCTGAATTCAAGAGCTATTTTTAAGTTTAAAAGTGCTCTTGAATATATCTTTGTAGATTTATGAATTTAATTGATACTCTACTTGATGATTTCTAAAAACTCTTTCATTGAGCATTTTAATCCTTAACTAAATTTGAGAAGTATTTTTTTAAAAATCTATGGTCTTGAGAAAAAGAAAATGTATTATTGAAATTGTATTTTATGAAACCAACTAAGTTAATTTTGAATTCAAAATGAGAAAGAAATATTTTCTAAACTTAATCTTATTCCAATTGAAAATTCTAGTTGAGTTATGTTGAAAGATAACAAGAGAAATTGCTTCTCTTAGATCTTCAAGTGATACCTTCATCAGTTAGGAGCTATAATCTTTCAAGAGATATCATATTACATATTTGAATATATATGTTATATGACTTATTTTGAAAAAATTATTATGGAACTTAAAAAGAAATTACTTATGTTGCTTGATTTGTTCATCTTTATTTTGAGAATTTATATGATTGTTGATTTGCCCTTTCATATCTTATTTGATTTGATTATACCATTTTATAATTAATTTGTATCTAAAAAATACTTTGCTTCAACTTATTTATTTTTAAAAAATAAATTTAAAAATTTTAAATGGTATCTTAATTTGATATCAAGAAAATCTTTCAAAAAAGATACTATTTAGTTTTTTTTCAAAATAATTAATATAAAACTATCTTCTTCTCGAGTATACTTTACTCGATACCATATCTTGCTTTGATATATTTTGATATAATATCTTTCGAGACAAATCTAAAAAAATGACATCCTTTAAGAACATAAATAATTCATACTTTTTAAAAAAGAAAGTAATAAAGTTTATCTTATACTTATCCCTAATCATTGAAAAGCTTCAACACTCTAAATTTTTGAAACTCAAGCTCTTCCATAATTGAATTTGAGAATCTATTTAATGTATCCATCATTATTCAAAAGAAAAAGATGTGCTTATAAATCAACATTGATCAAAAGAAGAAAGATAATTCTTTTTGGATAGTTGCTACTTGGATTGAATTTTAAAATATTTGGTACCAAAAAAAATTAAATTAATTATTTTCTATTTTAATTGGAATATTTTTAAAAGGTATAGGTTCAAACTTCTTTTAATTTGTATCACAAAATTTTTTAAGAATACTATTATAATTTTGTATCAAGCAAAATTTTTTAAGAATACTATTACAATTGATATCCTAATTCTCATAATTGGTATCAAGTAGTTTATTCTTATCATAATTTCTATTATTTTATTTTTTAGCAAAAGGAGAAAATTATGTTTATCTTAAATTTGATTTTGTATGGCTGATATGATATTATTTGAAATAAATTTAAAAAATTTCATATATTTTATGAACTTAATTGAGCAGTACTTCTTAAAAAAATGAAGATCTGAATTTAAATTTAAAAAAAAAACTCTCTATGATTTGCTTTACATAATCTATTGATATCAATTCAAAATAATCCATCAAAATAATTTGATCTGAATATAATCGATTCATCTTTCTTGATAAAAAAACTTTAATAATTGGTATCAAATATATCGTTATTGCTTCATACTTTATTACTTTATCGTTGGCAAAAGAAAAGAATGTATTGTCTCAAATCTATTTTGCAAGAATATATGATTGACATTATTCTTTGAGATAAATTATAAGATTGATATCTTTTTACTTTAAATTGATTGATACCTCTCAAGATAAGAAAGAAATGATTTTCATAGATTTTCTTTGTATCAAGAAAAATATCTAAGAAATTTATTATTTAAGCTATTTTTTTAATAGATATCAAAATTGGTATAGAGATATTTATTTTTATAATTGATATCAAACAATCTTCTTCTCAAATATATGTTATATTGATAATATATTTTGCTCTAATTTTGCTTGAATTCTATATGTTAAGACCATAGATTTACTCTGATACATTCATAATATCATTTCTAAATTTGGGGGACATTATAAGAAAGTGATGAATCTAAAATATATGAAAAAAAAATGATGAGTGTTGAAATATATCCAATGCTTGGTCTTAATACTAAAATATTTTTATTTTAAAAAGCTATATTAGTCTTCGATTCTTAAATTTCAAAATAATTTTATCTCTAAATTTAAAAATTTAAATTAATGCATCAACTTTATTCAAAAAGAAAGAGTTATGTTTCGTTTTAACATATATTAATTAAAAGAAAGAAAAAATTCAGTCTAAATTTGCTATTAAATTTGAAAAAGAGAGTAGTTATCCAAAAGAGAAGATGGTATCACAAGCTAAAAAATCTAAATTTAAATATCAAATGTATGTATATTTGAAATTAAATTAATTTTGATGATTCATCTTAAATCATTTTATTAGACTTTTGATGTTGTCAAAAAGGAGGAGAGATATTATGTTGAGTATATGCTATATTTAAATTAATTATATACTCACATGCTTCATGTTTAAATTGAGTATATGCAAGAAAAATATGTTTAAAATGTAAGACGCTCATTTGCTTGCTTGAAATATTTATATAAAATAAGTATATTTGGATATATGCCATCTTGAATATTAGTATTAAATTTTGGTATCAAAATTTATGATGAAAAGTTTATGATAAATCTTATTGAAGCATTCATGTAGTATGTTCTTAAAAGTGCTCACTTATTCACTTCACGATTCATATTCATATTATACTTTGTTATACATATAATTAAAGTTTTGTCATCATCAAAAAGAAAAAGATTGTTCCTATGATTAATTTTGATGATTATAAAATATTGAATGATTATTATACCAATCATATATTCATGGTGAATGTAGGATTTTCTAGGTACTTAAAATAAAAAAATTATTCAATGAAGAATTCTTTCAAAAGAATAATGATTAATAGTCAAATAAAGTTTAAACAAGAAGTTTTGGGAAGCCTTAATGGTGGAAAAGATCATAAAAATCAAGATGGAAGAAGACCTCAAAAGTTGAAGATAAAAAATTTCTCAAATAGAAAAATATGCAGAATTTTTTAGTAGGCTATCATCTGAGTCGACTCAAGATGGATTTCGAGTTGACTCAAGTTGAAATAGTGAAGAAATATAGTTTTGGTATGCAGAAATTTTAGCTGGTATGCCTCCGAGTTGACTCAAGTTGGATCCAAGTTGACTCGAATGCAAAATGATGGAAATGTAATTTTTCAGAGCAAAAAAATGAATCCGCTCGAGCAGAAGGCTCTAGTTGACTTTAGTTGCTCGAGTCAAGGTCTCAGAAAAATACGGATAAGCTGAATTTCAGGACAAAAGTTAGAGGCAAACTCGTAGGAAAGTCGAGTCAACTTACAAGTACAGTCGAGTGGACTTGAGTTCCAACAGCTAATTTTGTAGAATTTCAAAAATATATAAAATTATTTCTAGTGGCTAGTTTTTACTTCTTAATAGCTAAAAATGGCTAGTTTGGTTTTTAAAAAGAATTTAAAAGCTTTCAAACTTAATGATAAGTCAAGAGAAGAGAATCAAAAAGAGAAATACATCAGTTTATATGAGGATCATTGAATATCATTGGAACAAAAGAAAAAATTATACATAGATTTCAATAAACTTTTAAGTGCAATCTACTCCAACATTTTTTACATCCTCTCAAGCATCATTTGAAGAGAAGTCAAGCCTCAAAGAGCAATCCTATATCTTCTACTTCGAGATTTAAAGAGTTCATCTTTTGTATTTTACTTTGTTCTAAAATTTCATACCTGTATTCTTGTTTGCTTTACAAGTTTTTTTAGAGAAAACAAACTTGGGATGAAGGTTCATCCAAGCTAAGAATTGGATATTATATAAGATTTTGCTTGGTGATCCAAAAAATCAACTAGATTGATAGTGAGCCCGAAAAACTATCGATGTAAGGTTGTGGTTAGTGATCCAGAAAACTAATTGGGTTGATAGTGAGATCAAAAAACTATTGATGTAAAGTTATGATTGGTAATCCTGAAAAACTAATTGAATTTATTTGTAATCTCGGGTTAAAACAAATATACTGTAGTCGGAAGATTATAGCGAAATTTTCAAAGAGCTCTTAGGAAATGGATGTAGGTGCGAGGGTGAACCGAACCATTATAAATTATTTTATGTTTGTGTTATGCCTTTTCTCTCTTATATTGCATGCTTTCAACTTTTGCTTAGCTTGATTTAATTCTTACATAGCCCTAATTATATCTTGATTTCGTTGTTGCTTTCATTATATACATCTCAAATACACAACTTAGTTTAAATAGAAGCACATACTTGCTTAAAGTTTGATTTGGCTTAAATTTTTTTAAACAATCTAAAAGTATGATGTTGTCGTTAAGGCATCATATTTATCAATTTAATTTTAATTTTTTAAATAATTAAAAATAGGTAGAAAGCAGTGAGTCAGATCAAATCCATAGAGTAGGCAGTATTTTGATTTTTGAATTCTTTGATTTTTGTAAAAAGAAAAAAAAAGAGTTTTAAAAATAAAGTTGATGTCAGAAATTATAAATAAAAGTAGAAATTAAAAGATGCAAAAAGATAAACTTGGTACTAACATCTACTAGTTAGATCTTAGCATCTACTTACAATAAAATAAAAAATAATAATTAAAGTATAAAAATTAAATTATAATAAAAATAAATAGCTAAATTTAAATAACTAAAAAAGTAAATTTATATTAATTAAAAATTAAATTTAAATATATAAAATTTAAAAAAAAATAAAAATAGTTGATCTTGATCTTGGATTGGTATCAGTGTTGAGATGGTGTAGAAGCCAGCTCACAGCATCCATTATCTTGAAGCAGTCTCTAACCCAAATATGGCTTTAACCTTTATCAAACTCCTTTCCATGATCGAAGATAATTAATTTTAGAAACCTAAAGTCCTTTAAATAGAGTTAGGAGGGCTGGTCTTCTTTGTAGGCAATGTGGGACTAAAAAGGAGTTTGATCAGCAAAATATGAAGAAATCTAAGTGAAAATCAGATTAAAATAGCTCCTGGATCGAATTTTATGCTTCTGGTAAAATTTGGCCGTCAGATCTAGATCAAACAGTCCAAAAAAAGGCCAAAATTGGATGTGTAATGGCCTAGATTAGGTTGGATTAAATTTTGGCCATCCGATCATGTTAATCAAGAGGAGATCTAGCCATTGATCGGAGTTCTGCATGTTTTAATCAAATTGAGAGCTTTCTAGACTGTCGAATCTGAGTTTGGAGTGCTATCGACCATCGGATCATGCAGATAGAGTAGTCTGAAACCAAATCAAAATAAAAAAAAATCCTGACCATTGGATCTGGACCATAAACCACCATAACTGTCGGATCATGCCATTACTATTCATGTGGACTGCGTAGACCGATCACACCATAGACTGCATCCAATCAGCACTGACCTTTGCTTATGAAATTATCATTTTGCCCCTGTACACTGCGATGAATTTTTTGTAAACCCTTTAGTGGTCTTAGTCCACCACATGGCAGGCTGTGATTAACCAAAAGTTGCTAAGCTGGCAGTCCACATCTAGTTTCATGGATCGGCTAGCGACTTCTGTGGCTAAGCCAGCTTGGATGGCTTGGCTTGGCTTGGTGAGCCGATTAAGCCATTTTTCTTTTTTATTTTAATTTTTTTTAAAAAAATTATATCTAGTCCATTTTAGCTTCAATTTGCTTCAAACTTATTTTGTTGTGACAAAAAAATGAGCTCCTTTTATTGATAATAATATTTTATTTTTTATTTTTATTATTTTTTTAAATAATTTTTAATTAATAAATATATTAATTTCTTAAAATATATATAAATTAATTATTAATTTTTAAAAATAAATATAAATTAATTATTAAATTAATATTTTTATTAATAATTTTATGGTACTTATCACATTCCTAACTTAAGATTTGCTCGTCCTCGAGTAAAGAAAGAATTTAGTTTTAGATACCTTTTTTAACTTTAGAGTTTCAAATTTTATCTAAGCAGTCTCAAAATAGCCATTGATATTCAGTAGAGCATAAGTGATGTATATCATTGAGGTATTAATACTTATCAATAAAAAATTAAGTAAAAAATATTAAATTTTTCTAAACTTTTTCTAAATTATTCCTATCTTTATCTCTGAATCATCTAAACTTCCATATGGGCAAGTGTATTGCTACTTCCGTTCTTTATTTATAAAAAAATTTATTCACATTATCCACTTTTTGATGCGAATATCATTGCTTACTTAGGCAATGAGATCCGATTACTTGGTGAAAAATTAATATATTTTTTTAATATTGTACCACTATTAAGTGTCTTAATCCCTTAAGCTTTCTATTTGATCCGTGTAGCGAGTCTTGGACCAATGACTCCCAAATCAGTTGACTTTAAGGCACTAGGTATAAAATATCCCTCGGGCTTACTAGCTTGAATCAAATAGGTTACGAGTTAAAACTAGCTTTACAATGAGCTTCTTTATCTTTTCCATCTTTTGATACGAAACTCAATGCTTACTTAGGCAAAGAGGCCCGATTACTCAGTGAGAAGTACTTAAAAATTATTTTATTTTTTAATTTTTTATATATAAAAAAATATATAGTTATCCTACACAAGCTCATAAAAAGTAGACTCTTCTTTAATGCTGGTAGAAAAAATTAAAAGTGCTTAAAAAAAATTATTTATGTTCTAGATTTAACTCTTTATTGGATTTTCTTAATACTTGATCCCTCAATATCTCACAAATTTTTTGATCTGTGCAATAATTTTATTTTAAAAAAATGCTTAGTTCAACTTAATTCTTAAACATAATCTGATGTCTAAATACTAAATACTAACTTTTTAAAGGATTTTTTAAAAAAAGTAAAATTTTTATTATTCTTTTCTCTAAACTTAATCGACATTATCCTCAATAGAGAAGAAAAAATAAAGAATATAATAAAGAATAGGAAATAATATACCTGACTCAATGTGCTCATGGTCCAGCATATGCATTTAAAAATTTGACTCTTCCTCCAACTTATTCACTATGTCCTAAAAAGAAAATAAACTAAAAAAATCAGATGCAAAAAAACTAAATATTGGGTTATCTCCCAACAAGCACTAAGTTTACCATCTTCAGTCAGACATAATAGAGCTTACTATCCTGTATCATATACTGAATTGATAAATTTTAATGATTTTGAATTACCAATCATAGGAAGATAGTTTATTATTCCATTATTGATATATTCATTTTGAATTATGGAAATATAGTTTATGATCCCATTCTCAGATTTTTATTTGCTAAGAATTTCTTCTATTTGTTCATCTAAAATACTCAAGAATTAAGTTTTTATATTAGGAGTTAAGTTTGATTCAATGGATACTGGAAGGGTGACTAAAAGTGGCTTTAATTATGGAGGTAAATTAATATGATCTTGTTTAAACGACTCTGTTGATAGTTCATTATATGCCTCTTGGTTTTTGTAAGAAGAATCGGCTTCTAGGGTTGAAGAAAATAGGACTTCTGAGTTATGGATCTCGGGTAAATCATCTATTCTCTTCTCTCCTTTATCTGTCTCATTTAAATTGGAACCAGCATCAGTATTAGTTTCTAGCTTAGGTTCTTCGATGTGGTTAGTCTCAGTACTAATATGTTTCTCTATATTTTTATTTTGGCTAGCATCAGCACTAGCATCTGTCACCTGATCTTGGTATGTGTCCATAAGAATCCTATAACTTTTAAGTTTAGGAATTACTTTGGCATTCTTTAATTAGGAATTCCTAGGTGAAACATTGGATTGATAATTAAATCTAGATGGTTGGTGGATAATAGGTGAGTTGTTTGAAATTGGTAGGCTCGGTAGTTGACCTAGTTCTCTCCTTATGTTAGACTCAACTAATTATCCTATTTGAGCTTCTAGCTTGACGATGGATTCTTGTTGAGTCAAGATCGATTGTTGTTGAGTTAGAAGTAATTATTGAAGTTAATTAAATTTATAATCAGCTAGATTGGTCTGTTGAGGAGGTGGGTATGATAGCTGATTATAATATGATAGCTAGATAAACTGATTAGGCTGATCACTATTATAGGTATGGTTTTGATATTAGGTCTAAGCCTGAGTCTGTTGGGGTATCCAAGAAAAATTAGAATGGCTCCTCCAATTTGGATTATATGAGTTTGAAAAAGAGTTATTCACCAACTTGGAGTAGCCTTGAGCAATTTGAATTTGTTCTTGGATAAAAGATGAAAATTATACAGCCGTAGGATATTCACTCACATTATGAATTGGACTAGCACAAATTGAACAAATCTTCTGATAATTAGAAGGTGGTGTGAATTATGTAGGAGATTATTGATCAAGGGTTAGGAGTTGGTCTAATTTCTGGACTAGAAGGTCCACTTTATCTATCAGGTTCGAGTCAACCTTAGAACTAGATTATGGATATTTAAATTCATGGATCCCTGCCCATTTTTGGTAGAAAGATAACAAAGCATGGTTGATTAAATTTTCACTTAGGATTTCAAACAAGGTATAGGCTTCGTCCTCACTTTTATTTATAAATGCACCTCCATAAGATACATCTACCATCTATCTATAATAATCTCCTAAACCCTCATAGAAAGCTTGAACTATTTGCTACTTAGACAGACCATGGTGTGGATATTTTCTAATAAGTTTCTTAAGTTTCTCCCATGACTTGTGAATTTCTTCCTCTGAAAGCTGAGTAAATCTAGTGATAGCTCACCTCATAATGTTGGTTCGGCCTATGGGATAAAATTTTTTAAGAAATTTACTTTATAATTCAGTCCAAGTTTTGAGTGGTCTCCTTATTATGCCAAGCTAGTAATTGGCTTTGTCTTTTAATGAAAAAAATAAAATTAGTCTAAGGGCTTCCTCAGTCAAATTTTGAATTCTCACCATAGAGTAGATTTCTAAAAATTCATCAAAATGCTTATAAAGATCTTCATTGGTGTTCCCATAGAAAGATGAGAGCATCTGAATTATGGTCGGCTTGATCTCATACTGGATAACATGAATATCATATAACTGAATATAAGTCGATGGGTTATAGATGAAAGAAATAAAATATTTCTTTATCGACTTAGGTGATTCTCTAAAATTTTCAGTCATCTGATATTAAATTTAATATGATTCAGCTATTTATTTTTATAATTAGATTTAATTAGATCAGAAAAAATAATTTCGTACCATGCATGTATTAATATAATCCTAACGTATGGTTTAGAATTTTTTAAATTTTTTTATTTTTTATTATTTTTTTAAAAAATTATATTTTTTAATTTTTATATTATTATTTTTTTTTTAGATTTTTTTATTTTTTTAATTATTTATTATTTTTAATTATTATTATATTATTTTATTTTTAAAAAAATTTAATAATTTTTTTAATGATTTTATTATTTTATTATAATTTTATTTATTTATTTTTATAATTTTTAATTATTTTTAATTAAATTTTTATTTAATTAATAATTTTTTTATTATTTTTAAATTTATTTTAATTTATTTTTTTGAAAAAAAAGAGGAGAAAAGAAGAAGAAAGAGAGAAAAGTTCTAAAGAAGAGGTCCTAAGAAGTTCTAGAGCTAAGAAGAGAGAGAAAAATAGTTTAAATTAGGATAAATGTTGGTTAGTAATCAAGTTAGGCAAATAATCCTAACTAAGGATTGTTCTTAATCTAGACAGCTCATAATTGCTAAGATCATCTTCAAGCCCTCCAAGTATAGGATCAGCCAATCAACTGATCAGGTAAGTATAAGATTGGTAGGAGTCTTTCCGTTGCTTGCTTTAAACACTAATTATGCTTGGCCAGGTAAGCTAACGAAATCAATTATAAATCATCTTTTTTCAGGCTCAATCGTCCCTGAACCACTTGTCTTAGACACCAATCAAACTGACTAACCATAATTCGGTCCAACTTTTAGGATTTCTTATCCTATTGAGCTCGAGTTCCTAGGGTCGATGTCTAATTGATTTTAATTTTAAAGGCTTAGGTCAATGCAGAATACTGGTTGGTTATTTGTGGGCTAAGAAAGGATGATCAAATCTCCATCTTATGTTGTTTAATGGGTTGTGACCCTAATTTGATTTAATATGAAAGTGCACAAAAAAATTTTCAAGCAAGGGGTTCAATGCAATTTAAACTAGATGCATGCAACTAATTGAAGTAGAGATGCTCACCTTGTCTCCAGCGATCACCAAAAAGAAAAAAAAAAAGAAAACTAATATGATGCATGCTCTAAGTAATTAAAATTTCTACTCTTATCATGAGATTTTTAATTAAGTTTAAATAGTTAATTTTTAATTAATTTAAAAATAAAATAAATAATAATAAAAAAGGGATCTAGAGTGAGGGTTGATCTCATCAAGCAAAATTGGAAGCTTCCTTGCCCTTTTTTTTTCACTTTTTTTCCTTTTGTTTCTACAAAAGAAATAAGAAAAATGTTAGTAAGCAATATTTATAGAAAATTAAAGAAATTAAAATTTTATTTATAATTATTTTATAAAAAAATCAAAAAAATTAAAAAATTTAATGCTCTTTCTTTTTCCAACAATGACGTCAACAACTTTGATAAGAGCACGATATTGTCGTTAAGACATCATATTTATCAGTTTAATTCAGACTTCTTAAATAATTAAAAAAAGATAAAAAGTAGTGAGTTGGATCGAATCCACAGAAAAGATAGTATTTTAATTTTTAAATTCTTTAATTTTTATAAAAAAAAGAAAAAAGAGTTTTGAAAATAAAGTTAAAATCAAAAATTATAAATAAAAAGCAAAAATTAAAAGATACATAAAGATAAACTTGGTACTAAAATCTACTAGTTAGATCTTAGCATCTACTTGTAATAAAATAAAAGGTAATTATTAAAGTATAAAAATTAAATTATAATAAAAATAAAAAGATGAATTTAAATAGCTAAAAAAATAAATTTAATTTAAAATTTAATTTAAAATTTAAATATATAAAATTTAAAAAAATTAAAAATAATGGATCTTGATCCTGGATCGGCGTTGAGATGATGTAGAAGTCAGCTCGTAGCACCCATTGTCTTGAAGCAACCTCTAACCCAATACTACTACAAAAAGAGCCTATGATAGCACATACTATAGCAGCAGTTTTCGAAACTGCTGTAATAAAGTCTATGGCGGTGGTTAAAAAGAACCGCTGCTATAGGTCGACTTGTAGCAGTGGTTACAAGAAATTGCTGCCATAGGCCGACCTATGACAAAGGTTCTTTATAACCGCTGTAATAGATTGGATCTATTATAGCGGTTAACGATAACTGCTATTATAGGTCGGACCTATAGCAGCGGTTAGAAAAATCGCTCCTATAAGTCGGTCCTATAGCAGCGATTCCTTATAACCGCAGCTATAAATTGATCTATGGCAATGGTTATTTGTAACCCCTACCATATCTTTTTTTATAAATATTATATAATTTTAAAATTTAATATTCATCTTTACTATTTATTATCTAAATAATTATTATTAGAGTGTTGTCGCAAAAGATCGTTTTGATCCGATGGCCCTAGCTTCATCGATCAAAAAATTTTGATTTTGATGATCATAAACGATGATATAATGATCTGAAAGATGGAGATCTCCGATGGATCCAAAAATCTGCAATGATGATCTCAGTTATGTTTATAGGATACTATCAAAGTTTTACTTCAATCGGATATCATTATCTTGGTCAATTTAGTATAAGTTAATTTCATCTGTTAAATGATAAACCAGTGATCAAAGGTCCAAACAGTGTCTGATTATAGATAACTTTTTTTATAAATGATCTTGGCTACTATTTTAATTATTTTTTATGATGGTGATTATAAAATTCAACTCGTGAGACTAAGAACGATCTAAAACTATACATCGTCTGATAACCATTCTTAAACTCTATTGATTGTTATGCTCGTTCTTTTGCAATATCTGCTTAACGTGAACAGTTCATATGAAAATAATTTAAATTTTACTATTATTATTATATAAAATGATTAAAATTATAGCAAAAATCATTTAACTAAAAAATTATCTCATAATCGGATGTCGTTTAGCCCTTTGATTGCTTATTTCTAATTTAATGGCCGAAATCATTTCGTACTAAATTGACGATAATAACGATATCTGATTGAAGTGAAATATTGGTAGTATACTATAAATATCATCAAGATCATCGTTGCAGATTTTTGGACTGATCGAAGGTCTTCATCTATCAGATCATCGCATCATCATTTATGATCATCGAAATCAAATTTTTCTGATCGATGAAGCTAGGGCAATCAGATCGAGGCGATCTTTTATGATGACACTCTAATGGTAATTATTTAGATAATGAATGATGAAGATGAGCATCAAATTTTAAAATTATATAATATTTTTAAAAAAAGTATTTTCAACCTACGATAGCGGTTACTGAAAATTATTGCTACATATCTATGGTAGCGGTTAGAAAATCACTGTCGTAGATCTATTGCAACAATTTTCAGTAACTGTTGCCATAGATCTATGGCAGTAACTCGAAAATCGCTGTCATAAATTAGGTTAAAAATACTCAAATTTTTTTTTCCTTTCGTGCGCTCTCTCTCTCCCCTCCTCTCTGTTGTCGATGAGACTCCACCCAAGTCCTTCCCTCCAGGCCAACGCCGCCCCTCCTTCCCCCCCAACTGGCCCCGCCTCTCGGTGACCCCTCCTCCCCCTTCACCTCCATCCCCGGCAACTGCCATCCCTGCCCGTGCACGCCACCCCCTCCCGCTCGTCCCCCCGTGTCGGTCCCTCCCCGATAGTCTTTGCCCACCCCCCACTTGTCCAACCCTTCACTCGTCCCAGCCCCCTCGCACTGCCCTCCCCATCCCTAGCAGCCTGCCTCTTGCCCTCCCCATCTCTAGCCGCCACCGCCCCTACCCTCCCCATCCCTGGCCGCCCACCTCCTACCCTCCCCCGATCACCACCCCCTGTCCTTCCCATCCTCGACCGCCGCCGCCACCCCCTCCCATCCCCAGCCGCCACCGCCCACCCCCTCTCCATCCCCGGCCGCCCGCCCTTGCCCTCCCCGGCCACTGCCCCTTGCCCTTTCCATCCTCGACCATCGCTACCCACCCCTACCCTCCCCATCCCCGGTCGCCTGCCCCCTGCCCTCCCCCTCCCCTGGCCTCCCCATCACGATGCCCCTCCAAGCCCCCTCTCCCTCTCTCTCCCCTCTCTCTCTTTCCTCTTTTCTCTTTCTCTATCTTCTCTCTCTATCTCACTATCTTGCTCTTATTTTATAGGTTACCTCTAGCACTGTCATTTGCCTCTAGCACTGTCCTCGATGATCCTTGAAGCTTTTAGTGCGACTCCATCTTTATAGCCACAGGTATAATTTTTATTTTAATTTCATAGTATTATTTATTAATTACTAGACTAGACCTATCAACATATTGGATTCGAATTGGAACTTGGATATTCAGATCTGGACCTGATTTTAATTACTGGTATCGAATCCAAATTCGAATATCCGACAGGTTCGTACTTGAAGTACCAGATTCGGACCCTAATGGATCCTGGATATCCAGACCCGATTTCAGGATTTGAAACTAAGAAAGGGAGAGGGAGAGAGGAAGGGAGGGGTTCAGCCTCGCCACCATCATCGATGAGGAAGATTGAGAGAGAGAAAGGGAGGGAGGGGGTCCAGCCTCGTTGGCATCATTGGAAGGGAGGGGGTCCGACCTCACCGACGAGGGAGATCGATAGAGTGAGAGAGGGAGGGAGGGGTTCGGCCTCGCCACCATCATCGGCAAGGGAGATTGAGTTAGGGAGAGAGGGAGATCGAGAGAGGGAGAGAGGGATCAGGGAGGGGGTCTGGCCTCACCGACGATGAAGATTGAGTGAAAGATGGGTAGTCAAAAAGATGAGGGGAGGATGGATATGCAGCCGAGTCAGCTCGGGCCGAGATCAAGCTGGTTGGGGGAGGACTCGAGCAGAATGTCTCAGGCATGAAGTCGATTATCTCAAGCATGAAGTCGACTATCTCAGGCACGGAGCCGGTTTGGCTTCTGAGCGATCCAACTTGATGGGTGCGAATATAATTTGATATGTCTCTCTAAGATTTCAACTTTAAGTCTTAAGATGCCGCCATCATCTACTTCATTCTTCTTTCAGATTTCTGGATTAACATCCAGATTCGTGTAAGAGATCGGATCTATAACTGTTGCTCATCCTTAATTATTTATGAATGTAATTCATATTATAGAATTTATTAGATAATATTTTTTGGATGTTTATATCTTGTTGCTTTTGTTTATTGCATTGCATAATAATAGATCCGTTAATTGATTAGTATACATAATGTTCGACATCCATACAATTATATGTAATTATCCAAATGAGAGAATTATACACAATGATCAATTAATTATCCAATTTAGATAGTTTAAAAATTACAAATAATTCTATGGTAGTTGCAGTAATCAAATAGTATGTTAAGAATTTTGAATAAAATTTTGGACAGTATTTTTCTTTTGTTCTCCCTACATAGGAGAACTAAGAAAAAATGCTGTCAAAATTTTATTCGATTTCTGTTACATATCGTTTGATTACTGTAATGAATCTATAGAATTAATGTAATTTTTGAATTGGATAGAATCTATCTTTACCTATTAGTTGGTGATAGGATACATTTATTGCATGTCTGAAAATGATATTTAATATGAGTTCCATGCATGATATTTATTTCAATCCTTATTTATGATAAATTTTTTATTTATAATGCATATTTGTTTATAATGTATTAGTATATAATTTAAGTTCTACATATGATTTAATTGCAGCATTATCATTTTTAAAATGGATAAGGGATTGATGAAGTTTAGTAGGCTCTCGCCAGAATATGAGGCTGGACTTCAAAAATTTCTTGATTTTGCTATAGAAAAATTTGGGGATCATGGACTGATCCAATATCTTTATAAAAATGTATGGGTAGACCATGGCTATCTCATCAAGATGTAAATGATTACCTCACTATTTATGGCTTTAAAGCCAATTATGAAATTTATTAGGACCAACATGGTGAGGGTAGACCGCAAGAAGGCGATCAACATGATGGAGAAGTGGAACAAATGGTTTATGATATTTTTTCATTTGTTGGCCATAATGATGGTGCATCTATGTTCATGCCTGATCTTGTGATTGGTGGAATGATAAATAGGGAGAATGTAGAGAAGATCCGTAAGTTGATGGAGGATGCTAATATTTTGTTATATCCCAGATGTGAAAATATGGTGAAGCTGGAGTTCTTAATCTCGTTGTATCATGCAAAATGCTTTAATAGGTTCAATAATAATGGAGTGAACTTCGTATTAGAGCTTTTGGAGGACATTTTTTTGGATGATACATAAATTTTGAAGAATAATTATGAGATATCGAAGATTATTAAACAGTTGGGCTTTGCTTACACCAAGATACATGCATATCTCAATGATTGCATGCTTTATTGGGAGGAGGATGTCAACCAAAATAAGTGCGTGAGGTGCGGTGTGTCAAGATAAAAATAGAATAAAGACAGCACATCGACTCATGTATCTCAAAAGTTGATGTAGCACTTTTTTTTGATTTCGAGACTATAAAAGTTGTTTATGTCGGTAAAGATATTGAAGAACATGAGATGGCATGAAGAGAACTAAACAAAAGATAATGCATTGAGGCATCCAGCCGATGGAGAGGCATGGTAGAAGTTTAATGAATTACATCCTGACTTTGTATATGAGATACGTAATGTGAGATTAGGCTTGTCATGCGACAGTTTCAATCCACTCAAGCATATGAATATCATCCATAGTATATGGCCAGTATTTATTCATGTTTACAATCTTCCACCATGGATGTGTATGAAAATATTCTTTGCTTTCATAACAGTGCTCATCCCTGGATCGATGGAGGTAGGTAATGATATTAATATTTATTTGTAGCCTCTTATTGTCGAGCTGAAATAGTATGGAGCATTCAAGGTGTTCCAACTTTTGATGGCTTGCTGAATGAGTCATTTTCCATGCGTGCAACGCTTTTATGGACAATAACTGACTTTCTAACCTATGCCCTAATGTCGGGTTAGAGCACCAAAGGGGAGCTAGCATGTTCGATTTGTGAAAAAAATATCCGATCTAGAAGGTTGACATATCAGAGGAGTTTTAACTATATGGGGCATCGA
Organism: Cocos nucifera; assembly: GCA_006176705.1. Taxonomy (NCBI): domain Eukaryota; kingdom Viridiplantae; phylum Streptophyta; class Magnoliopsida; order Arecales; family Arecaceae; genus Cocos; species Cocos nucifera. The sequence continues at coordinate 1,272,466 of QRFJ01000086.1, read as the reverse complement.
CGTTTCTTCCATCGAAACCATCTATACAGAAGGGATGCATGCTCCTTCTATGGCACTATTGAAGAAGGTAAGGCATCTAGTCGGATGTTTGAAAGTAATGTACTTAGAGAGTTGGATGGTCTCAGTGTTGAATTTGAAAAAGATGATCTGATTGGGGGTAAAAAGAGGAACCATCGATTAAAAAAAGATGACACACACTTTAATTGGAAGAAAAAGAGCAACTTCTTTGACTTGCCATATTGGAAGATAAACTTATTGCGCCACTGCTTAGATGTAATGCATATTGAAAAGAATGTATGTGAGCTCCTATTGGCAATAATCTTAAATATCAAAGATAAGACTAAGGATGACTTGAACTCTTGATTTGACTTAAAAGAATGGGGTATTAGGAGATCACTCCATCCAGAGCCGATAGAGAGAAAATAGTGGAGGCTTCCTCATGGATGCTATGTTATGAATGCCTCTGAACGATCCATATTTCTTCATGTGTTAAAGAACATAAAGATCTCTGATAGATACTCAAGCAACATATCAAAGTGTGTGAATAGTAAGGATGTCAAACTTGGAGGATTAAAGACTCATGGTTATCATGTGCTGATGCAGGAATTGATCCCAATAGCTATTCGCCACGTGTTGCCAAAAAATATCAAAATATATGTTATTCATTTTTATAATTTTTATAGAGATATTTGTGTAAAGAGGTGACTATATTATGTGATCTGGAGAAGATATTTTCATGATCATTTTTCATGATTTTGATGCATCTCACCATGCACCTTGCGGGAGAAGTTGCACTTGGAGGCCTAATGCTCTGCCGATGGATGTATCCTACTGAGAGAAATATTCAAACTCTAAAATCTTATGTAAGAAATATGAATTGCCTGGAGAGATCCATAGCAGAAGGTTATTTGGGTTAAGAGTGTATGGATTTTTATACCATATACTTACATAAGTTCGAGATACATCGTAATCGGTCAATGAGGAATTAGGATGATCAGTATGAGCCAATTGAGCCTGCATTTGAGTCTATTCCATGACCAAATGGATTTTTCACTTCATACTGCCTCACTAATTTAAGCATTGAGAAAAGAGATAAGGCACACCGCTACGTGCTCTTCAACTATGATGTCATTGAGCCGTACATAAGGTGAGTCACTCAGCCTTATTTATTTCATAATAATTAGAAAAAAATATCCAATTATATCTAAATTTATTTTTTATGCATACAGTAAACATAAGAAAGTCATAAGAGTAAAATATGGTGCTTTAAGTATGCGAAAGAAAGAGAAAATACACAGCAAAAAATTTTTTAAATGGTTTAAAGATCATGTAAGTGATTATATATTCTAATCTTGTACAACTTATTTGAACATGTTTACTAATTAGGTGCCATCTCCTCAATTAGGTGTGGAGATTACCGCTCAATGATGTGAGTGCTGAAGTACGTGCTCTTTCAATAGACCTAATCGTACCGTGCATGAGTATAAATAGTTCATCATTAATGGCTATAGATTTAATATTCATAGCAAATCCATAAATATGGCAACACAAAATAGTGGCATCATGTTGAGTGCTACCACTGGGTGTTATGCTAGCTCGAGGGATTCACAGTCTTGTACGGAGGATTTGAACTATTATGGCATAGTAGAGAAGATAGTCATCTTGGACTATTATTCTAAAGGAAGAATTACGTTGATGAAGTACGATTGGTTTGATACCTTGTCATAGTCTGGGATGAAGATTGATGAGTGTGATTTTACTCTCGTTAATATGCAATGCCATCTTCGCACTGAAGAACTGTATATACTTACCTTCCAAACTAGTCAAGTCTTCTACGTTAGTGATCTCTTGGAGCCTCAATGGGGTGTTGTTGTGAAGATGGTGCCTAGGCATATTTTTGATGATACCAAAGTTGATGACGATGTTGGACGATAAATGCAAAGTGTTTCTCTAAGACAAAACTTACCTGGTACTGTCGGAATCTCCGACACATTTGTCAGGAGCGATGGTGATGTCCATATTATAGATGCCACTAGATGATAACTTCAATATTTTGGTATAAATTATTAGAGTCTATTTATTGATGTGTTGCTAATATTATTATTCAACATGTTATATTTGTTGCCCAGAGGTTGCAACCCAAGCGGGAGGGTGAATTGGGTTTCTAAATTAGAGATGGTTGGAAAGAGATTTCGAGACCTCTCAGTTTTGAACGAGACGTCTCGTTGGAATCGTAAGATCTCTCGAAAATCCTGCGAGACTTCTTGCTCTCAGAGCACAGAAACTGAGTTTCTATTTTGGTCAAAGAGATTTTTAAGGCATTTTTGCTACCAATCAAAGAGATTTGATTTTTATTTGAATTCTCCTTTATATCTCTCTTATTTTGGTCAAAGAGCTCTCTTTCTTCTGATCTTTGGAAGTTTAAGAAAAATTTCTTCTTTAAGGATCTTGACTTAATGAATTTTTTTAGATCTTTTTTAATAAATTTTTGTAGATCTTTTCTTGAAATGATTCTTCAATTTAAATATTTGAAAAGACCTATATCCACTCATAAAATATATAGTTAAATATTCAAACTCATGTTGATTAACGTTGTAGGTCATGATGGCACCAAAATGCCATCTAGCTTTCACCCCCACCACTCGACGGACTATGCAGAGCTCTGCATTTGAGCCATGCCAGTAGGCTGTGCCGTGCCATGCCATGGGCCGTGCCATGCCGTGGGCCGTGCCATGTCGATAGGTCGTGCCATTCCTTAGGCCATGCCATGTCGGTAGGCCATACCGTGCCGTGCCGTGCCTTGGACCGTGCCGTGTCGATAGGCTATGTCGTGTCGTGGGTGTCGATAGGCCATGTCTTGGGTCGTGTCATGTTGATAGGCTATACCATACCATGCCATGCCGATCACTAAGAGAACCTCTAGCCGTTAAGAGAAATCCCATTTTGTTGCTTTTATTTTTTGCATTGCATAGCAATAGATCCATCAATTGATTAGTGTATATAATCTTTAGCATCCATATATTTATATATAATTATACGGATGGTACTTAGGCATATTTTTGATTATTATTGAATATGTTATATTGGTTAATGTTCATTAACATTGCAGGTCACGATAGCATCGAAACACCATCTAGCTTTCACACTTGCCTCTTGGCGAGTTACGCAGAGTTCAGCATCTGAGGAGCAGTTGGAGCATACTCCATCCACCTCTACATCGACTGCTCAGGGACCTCCACCGCTGGCATCTACTCCATCAATGGCATCTACTCCATCGACATCTAAGCCTCCACCATCATCCACATCTTCGATACATGCTACTCCACCATCATCTAAGTGTACATTTTTAATATATTATTTATTTATTTTTTATATAGTATTTATATACTTATATATTTACATAACGTATTTTCATTGTAGGTGCATCATCCAACCAAATATTTTACGGTCTCATACGTATGGTGTATGTGTGGAACCGCCAGCATCAGATGATGGTACAATATGATGTGGAGGGAAGACCAGTAGGAAACACCGCGTAGGAGATGCATTCCTTTTTTGGAGTGCTTGTGAGGCAGTCAAACATTATTCCCATAGAGCCCAGAGACTAGCGATTGATGGATGCTGCTATTAGGTATTGAATGTGGGAGGAGATATAGGTAAGTGCATCTTAATTATATTTATGCATTTTACATGTTTACACCATGTTTGATTAGAATAATTTTGTAACTTTTGATAACTTTGTGCAGAGGAAGTATAACTTTTTTTATCATGAGAGGACTCGAGATGTCCGACTAAAAAAGATCGAAAAGTTATATCAGAGCTATAAGATCAAGCTCCATAGAAGATGGCTCAAGCACCGATGAGACACTCTGGAGGAGCTTGTTTCTTGCATATAGGACTATCCTCTAAGTCAGTGGGAGAGGATGGTTATACATTGGAGGAGCCAGGAGTTCGAGGTAAAATTACTAACTTTTAAATTTTTTAATACATTTAAAGTTATATTTAAATATTTTTTAAATATTTATTATTTATTTAAATACTTGTTAGACTATCTTCCATCAGAACTGGGAGAACCGGACAGCCCGGGAGTATACGCACACTCTCGACCATGAGTTTATGGCCAGTTGTGTGCATAGAGAGGTAATGAATTCTAAATCTTACTAGATAAATTAAATTGATATTTTTTTCATGTTTCTAATAAACTGATCCATTGTTATAGCTGATGAGAGATGGGGTGATGCCCAGCCATAGCAAGATCTTTCAATTCAGTCATACGGATAAGAAGGACAGATCGATGAACACCACGATCAGAAGAATTTTTGTAAGTATTAAATATATTAGTATATATTATTAGTATTATAGCATTTTTTATAAAATTTTATTTAAATTTATAATTACAGGATCAGTTAGATGTGCTCATGAGCGAGGGCTCGGATACCTCTGGCCCCCATGACCATTTATCTCAGGTCTTGGGGCTTGAGAACTCTAGGAGGATCCGATGCAGGCCTGGACATACACCAACCAGCTATTGATCTGAGGTGAGCATCTCTTCATAGGCTTTCGATATCGTCAGTCGGAAGAAGTTTAAGGAGGCATTGGCACGAGCAGATCATGCTGCGATGTGGGTAGATCGGGACGAGGAGCACGCATCTCATCTAGAGGACATCATGAGAGACATGGTGTCGATGCTCAGCATGCATTTTGAAGATGTCTTCATGAACTTTAAGGATATGTTGGCCTGCATTTCAGCTCTTGCTCCTCTAACTGGCTTCGGCTCTAGCTTTGGCTTCGGCTCAAGCTTTAGCTCGCGCTCCATCTTTCGATGATGACAATGATGTAGATTTAGGAAATTTTTGATTATTTTTTAAAAAAATATTATAATAAATTTTATTCGATAATAAAATTTTAATATTTAAAAAATATTTTTATATTTATAATATTTTTTTATGTTATATATCTCTGCATTTATTGGATAAAATAAATAAAAAATAAAAAAAATATATTTTTTCAATTATTCAAAAGCTACGACAGCGGTTTTACAACTACTGCCATAGATATGTCAATCGCTACTGTAGGCTATGTGTAAATCACTGCATTAGACCTATGGCAGCGGTTACATAGCCGCTATGATAGGTCAAGCTATAGCAGCGATTTAGAAACTACTGTAATAGGCCTTCTATGGCAGCGATTCTCAGAACTACTGCAATAATCGCTGTCATAGATCTATGGTGATGATTGTAGTGGCAACGATTAGCTAACCATTGCCATAGTCTACAGCAGTGATTTTTTGGACTACGATAGCGGTTACAAATCGCGGTCATGGCCCTATTCTGTAGTAGTGGTTTCAAAAGAAATAAGATAGAGAATGACAATACACCCCAGCAACTCAGTGGTATGGAAGTATTTCAAAAGGTATCCCAATTGGATGAAGTCCTGTTTGGCATTAAATTTGATAAGTAGAAGCCTCGGGGGTTTGGTAGAACTCATAGCTATGTGAAGCAAAGCATCTTCTTAGAATTATCATACTGATCCACAAATTTGATCCACCATAACCTTGACATCATACATATTGAGAAGAATGCATTCGATAATATTTTCTACATTATTATGGATGTCAAGGATAAGATGAAGGACAATCCTAAGGCTTGAGCAGATATGAAGAATATATGTAAGTGTCCTCTATTAGAGCTGATTAAAATGTCAGCTGAAAAATTTTTGAAGTTGAAAGCATCTTATGCCTCAACAAAGAAGCAATTGAAGGACGTTTATGAATGATGTAAAAGTCTTAAATTTCTAGATAGTTATTCAAATAATCTAGTTTGGTACGTTAATGTCAAAGATTGCAAATTCTATAGGCTAAAGAGTCATGACTGCTATATATTCATGTAATGATTACTTCCATTGGCTTGGCGCGATTTTCTTTCCAACTCCATATGAAGTTTTTTGATTAAGCTTAGCCTTCTGTTTAGAGATATTTATTCTATCGAACTATGCAACAATCATATTTCTGGTCTTGAGGTTAATAGTATAGAAACCATATGCAAGTTGGAGAAGATATTCCCTCTTAGCTTCTTTGACTCCATGGAGCATCTTTTGATTCATCGAGCGTATGAAGCTAGGACTGGAGGTCCAGTGCAGTATAGGTAGATGTATCTATTTGAAAGATATATGTATAATCTCAAGAAGAAAGTAAAAAATAAGGTCCGAGTCGAAGGTTCTATTATGGAGGCTTGCATAATAGAAGAGATTTTAAATTTCAGCTAACACTACTTTAATTCTAGTGTATAGACCAAGCTAATTCACGTGGATCAAAATGATGACGGTGGTGCTGAGGCATCAGGAGATCTCAATATTGGCCTATCCCACTCGAGAATTTGGGCTTAAGGTTCACTGGGTTTTCTCCGATACCGAACTTCGATAGGCAGAAAAGTATGTTTTGCTAAACTATGCGGAGGTTGACCCATATGTCTTATAAGTATCAACCACAATCTTATCTCTTTAATCACTTATTTCATTATACTTATTTTATACATATTTAGACAATATGATGAGATGCTAAAAAGAGAAAATTTGAGCATAATTGATAAAGAAATATCAACATAGTGCTTAGAGAACTTTGTATGTTGATTTCGTCAATTGGTCATTCAAGGCAATAAGTCTATACTAAGAAAGCTGAGGCCATTAAGTTACGGGCTTGAAAAATATATGATATGCTATAGTGGCTATAAAATAAATAGTTTCAAATTTCACCCCCAGCAATATGAAAATTATAAAAGCACAATGAGTAGTGATGTATGTATAAAAGACAACCGGTGGAAAGATAAGCCTACTATGGAATCCTTGAAGAAGTGATTAAGATGAGCTATATTGAAGGTAATAGTGTCATTCTATTTAAGTGCCAATGGTTCGATACCGATAATGGTATGAATGTTGATATATGACACAGGCTTATTGAGATCAAACATGGATCAAAAGCTTATGTTAATGACCCATTTGTACTAGCTGCACAAGCTGCTCAAGGATATTATACTCCTTTTCCATCAAGGGAAAGAGGAAGGAAAGATTAGTAGGCTACATATAAAATTAAGTCTCGAGCCATTCATTATGCACTCAAAAAAAAGAGCCCTAATTATCAAAATGCTTTCAAAAGGATGAGACAGTAAGAGTTCATCAATCCTATGATGATATGGAATTGGATGCTCCAGGAATACTCCTACGTAAAGATAGCCAAAATAAAAAGGTAGATCCAACTGAGATTATTTTAAAAGGCAATCCTTTTCAGGAAGAGGAAGAAGAGAAAGAATCAGAAGAAGATTCTGAAAGATACTAAATATCTAAAAAGGTCGATGAATAGTGCTAAGTATATAATTTTTGGATTATTTTAATTACTTATCTTGCATCATTTTAAATCTTGCATTGCCATCCATAATTATATAATTAATTTAGTAAATTTATTTATTTTTATTTTTAGAGAGAATATATCATATCTTTTAGAGGCCAGAGTCACGCTAGTTGAGGATAGAACTCTCGAGGAGAGAGCGATCGCATGGTCAGTTCTCATGGTTCTGCACCTCTCACAGTGGGCAGTAAGCTTTAATACTTTATATATTCTTATTTATGTTATTTTGTTATTTGTTAACTAATATAACATTCTTTGTATTAGATTTTTTATGCTCAGGTTTGGAAGATAGGGAGTCACCAGTGACCCCATAGTCCCATGCAGTAGCAGCCGCTAACTTTTAGATATAACACCATGGTTGAGGATCCACCTGGCTCGTGGCACCTCCAACTAGGTCAGAGGATAGACAGATCATCCATATTCAAAGCTACTCGTAAGTACTACATGCTCAATTAATATGTTTTGAATTTAGTAATTTTAGAGTTAACATTTATTCTTCAAAATCAAGTTTACAACACATTTAGAGAGACTTCAACATCTTGTATCATTACCGAAATTATACATCGATTGATGTCGAGTCCGGTAAATGATTTCTCAAGTTAGCCATTGAGAGCTCATGATGCAACCTAAGAGATATTTCTGATAAGTCAAAACTAGTTTAATTTATTTTTTTTAATTTATTTATAATTTAATTATATATTAATACATGCTTGCTTCTATCTTGTAGGAGTATTACTGATTCGAGACTCTTCAGAATAAGGAAGCTGGCCATCAGACCTTCGAGGAGGTGGCCATATGGAGGCTCCAAGATGGCTTCTATAGCCTTAGGTAGTCTGCCATCCAGTATTCGGGTTTTTAATCACCATTGAACTAGAAGTCCCTCATGGATCACTAATGCAGGCGGACATATGGCAGACCCTCTAAGACCAGTGGAGCAGTGAGAAGTATTTTGGTAAATGGCAGAGAGCCCGATAAAATTAGGCCGCCCAATAAGATCCGATCAAGCATACGAGTGGCTCGATTGGCACGCATGTTGTGGCCAATAGACTGGTAAGAAATCAATACCAAAATTCTTTACTAAAATTATAAAAGCTTTTATATGCATATTTTAATTAATTTAATTTTATTATTTACTTATTCTAAATATGGTAATTGGGTTGTCCACCAGACTAGCTGCAGTTGTAGTAGGCTACACACCAGTCTAATAGGACTGATAACTATTTAGATTTTTTATCGTGACAGATCGCAGTAAAAATTTCAAACTTTATTTAATAATTAAGTTGTTATAGGATCTTATTTTTATATTAAAATTAATGTATTTTTGAATTGTGCAGATGTGTTATGTAGAGTACGTTGCTGAAAGGTACGGCGATGATCCATCTTCTCAACTCCTCCTTGATCTTAAGGGATGGCTTAGTGCCACTAAGGGGAGAGTAGGAGCCAGGTCATAAAATTCAGCCATAGCTTCCACTCTCCATCATCTTGATACCCTTCGACATTCTCACAAGCCTTGACGTCCCAGATCTGGAGCGATGTGCATATGGAGGAGGTCATGCAGAGGTTTTCGAGCCAATGATCTCATGGTCTCTTGGATGCCATCGGCAATACAGTCATGGAGCTTCTCCAGAATCCACTACTGCATGACTAGTTGGGCTCGTCGTCCTAGCCATCACATTAGGTAATTAAATTATTAAACCCTTTTACTTATTTTAAATTTTTATATTTAGAAACTTCGTATATTTAGGTTTGAGTCTGAAAAGGGGATCTAGGGACTAAAAATTTAATCTAACCATCCAATCGATAGATCGAGGGTGTTTATAGTTTTATATTATCAAATCAAATGTATAGAAATAATCTATTAGAGAATAGAAGTAGTGTATCAAAAGATACACCTCTATATTGAAAGATATATTTTAGTATCGAAACTTACTAATATTATTTTATTTTTTTTTATTATAGGATGCTAGGACATCCACTCTCATCCACCAGCTGTTGGAGAGAAGCAGGAGGAGGAGAAGGAGGTGGGCGACGATGAGGATTAAACCTGATTTTTTTTTGATGTATTATATTTTTGATACTGCTTGTAAAAAAAATCTAATTTATATTTTTAATAAAATATAATTAGCTTTTAATTTTTGATTGTTAGATTATTTTTGAATTTTAATATAACAGATATTAAGAATTATAATTTATTATGATTAATTAAAATAAATTTTAAAAAATATTATTATTAATTTTTAAAAAATATATAAATTAACTATTAACATCAGTATTAGCGATGGCTTTAGAGATAAAGTTGCCATCGCTAATAATTCTTTAAATAAATTTTTTATTTTATTTAAAAATTATAAAAAATTAGTGATTTTATTAGTGACGATATGTTTCATCGCTAATAATTATTAGTAACGACATTAGCCATGAACATACCATTGCTAATATTTTTAAAATATTTTATTTTATTTGATTTAAAAATTTAAAATTATTAAAGATGGCATTAACGATGGAATGTTCTATTGCTTTTAAGTATTAGCGACGACATTAACCACGACTACATCATCACTAATATTTTTTTAAAAAATTAATTTAAATATTAAAAAATTATTAAAGATGGAATTTTTTTCATCATAAAAGTCATTGCTAATAGGTTTAGCGATAAAAATTTTCAGATTGGATTTTGCCGTCGCTAAGAATTTTTTAGATTGAATTTTATGACGGTATTAGCGATGGCATGGGTATTAGCGATGATAGATGGACTATTAGTAATGGTGTTTAGCCATCGCTAATAGTTTGAATTCTTGTAGTATTAGTATTAAGTTTTATTAAATTTTTATGCTTAATTAATTTATAGATCAAGTCCTAACTGATTTAGGTTAGATTTAATTTAATTAGACTTGACTTAATTTAAGACTAATTAGATTTTAATATTTTAAGTATGATCTAGATACTACAAGAAAAATTATATACACCTATGCTTTTTAGTCATGTAAAATATGTACGTGGATAAAAGATCAAATTTTGAAAAAAAAATTGTATATACCTACGTTTGTCAAATATGAAAATGCTATAATTAATTTTTAACTTACGTTTCAATAATTAAATGTGAGTAAATTAAATCTGCTAGCTGGTAAATATGGATAACTTAAATCTGCTGAAAAAATATACTAAATATTGACGAAAAATGACTAATGCTAAGAAAGAAGCATCAAAATAATAAAAAAAAGCATCGGCCCATCTTCGTTGATTAAGTAAAATAATAAAATTACCATCCATTCCATCAATAGGAACTTCGATGCCCAATCTTCTGGATTAGATCATGTGGAGGGAGAAAGCCTTCTCCACCGCATAGGGTTTCTTTACTGGTTGCGGAGGTTTCTTGCTGGCACTCTTGCTGGCTGCTGTAGAGTATGGCTTGGTCCTACTGCTGTCGTAACCTTCCTTCACACTGTCTGATCTAGAAGCCTTGCTCTTCACTCTCTAGTCCGACGGTAATAGAGATAGTAAGAGTGGTGGCAGCATGAATGGCGGCAGACACTATAAAAAAAAAAGAGATTTAGTTGAACTTTTTTATTAACGGATATAGAAAACTACTGATAAAATAGATTTTAGATAGCATCTTTTCAAATCTACTATAAATTTTTTTTAATGCTTAATTGTTAGAAAAAATTTTATTTTTTTCAGCAATTCAATCATGAAAAAATATTTTTATCAACGATCAGGTTAAATTGTTGAAAAAAAATTTTATTTTTAGTAGCGATTAAATTCTATTTTATCCGGTGGTCCTTTAAAACCACCGGGAAAACAATGTTTTACCCAGCGATCTTCCTAAATCGCTGGGAAAGATGCATCATAAATGCTAACTGCGTGCATCTCTTAGCTTCCCCTTCCACGCGCGGGATTTTTTATTTTTTCCCACACCCTTCCTCTTCTGACCGCAGGATTTTTTCACACTCTTCCTCTTCTGTCTAACCTCCCCAAATGCCGATGAGCATCACCGGTACGCCATTGCTACGATCCATCCAACAAGATTCTATTTTTATGTCCAGCGCTCTTCCAGCATGCTAGGAAGCCTCCGTCATCGTCCCCCTAGGGATTGCCGTCGACACCTACGTCGCCCCCAATGTCATCCTCGCCGGCCAGGTCACCGTCTACGATGACGCCTCTATTTGGAACAGATCCGTCCTCTGCAGCGACCTCAACAAGATCACCGTCGGGTTCTGCCACAACATCTAGGAGCGCTGCATCCTCCACGCTACCTGGTCCTCCCCCACAGGTGCCCCATCCCCTGATCGATCCCCTTATCATTTGTTATTTGAATTAACAAGCTCCGATCAGATCTTTTCTATTTCTCTTAACTTGATCTAGAAATTTAAATAGAAATGGTAAACCTTATGATGCTTAATTAGGTTGGAGATAGGGTTAGGGTTGGGAAGTTCAACGGTTGTTCTTTGTTTTTCCTCCAATAATTTAGAAATCCTACCCACTAGGAGAGGGTCTGCTGCTAGCAAGGTGGAAAACAGGTTACCGCTATTTCTTTAGCTCTCAATTTGAATAGAAATTCTCTTTTTTTTTTCTTTTATTTGTATTAATTTTTCACAAGTTGTTCCCAATACCAGCCGATCTCCGGAGCAAACCATCATGCCGTTTTCTCATTTGATTTGGCCCCCACACAGAAATTAAGCATCAGAATCGGCTCCGAACAACCTCTCGAGGTCAGTCTCCAATCGGTTTCTTGGATTCTTTCCATATTCTTTTTTGTTTTCAAGCAATTTGCATGGCCAAAATTGATTTTTTTTTTTCTTTTTCGGTTTCTTGCTTCAAATCGAGCTGTTCTTGTGGTTCTTTAGTTCAAAACTTGGATCTTTATGTGTTGTTTTGGTGGAAGTCTCCGATTTTAGGTGATTCTTGCGATATTTAGATCAAGAATGTTATGGTTTGTGTTAGAAGCTCCGAAGGATCCTCTGTTTTGCCAAATGGTTCTTATTAGTTTGACTCAAGGATTCCATACATTTTTATGTCCCATTGTTTTCTTCTTGTTTTTTTTTTTTTTTTTAAATTTTAATTTTGGATCTGTATGTACCTTAGTAGTTTAACTTTATTACATGGAAATTGGTTGGTGGGCTCAAACCCAATTTCTTTTCTCAATAGTTTCTAGTTGATGTTTCGGAGAATGGTCTTTTGGATTTGTATTATTTGGTGTTGATGTGTCACATTGGCTATATTTTATTCCAAGTTTTGTATTCCAGCTTTGTACTTGTTTTGATTTCATCTTTCTAAGCTTCTTCTTTTTTTTTTTTTTCCTTTTTTTTCTTTTTTTTTTTTTTCTGAATTTTCTAATCTTGGGTTCATTGTTAAGAAGGTTTCTTTTTGTTCATGGGAAAGAAGTCTCAGTATATCAATTGATTAGATTAGCAATCAACCTTGTTGCCAATTCTATGATCAATTTGTCATGAAATTATAGCATACACTTGGCACATGGTGTGTACGAGTTGTAGAGCAGAGGAGACACAATTCAATGAAGTGCACAGGAATGGTAAATCCATCTGCAGGACAATACAGGAATTTGGAAGATCCCAGAGTGAGCTACATGTTTTAGAAATTTGTGGCATTCTAAGGAAACCTTGTTATAACTTTTTTGTTCATACATTTGATAGATTGTTCATCTGATGTTTTCCTCTTGATAAGAATGCAATTGATCAATTGATTGAATAATTTAAACAGAAGAAATGTTTCTTTTTCCATTTTTTCTGTGGCAATTGGCAGTTTCAGTCTGTCAGATGGACCATGAGCTGGCACAGCCCATTCAGCATTGTGTGTCATTTAATGTATATAATTATGAGGTCATTGCATATCTCTAAGTAGTAGGACCGCTTGAGCATGGTCAAATAGATTTGGTGCATTCCCATCTCTGGCTAGAGGGGAGCATTTCAAAGGTTAGAATTATCTCAATTCTCAATATCTTGGGAGTTCTGAAATCACTGACTTGTTAAACTTTCAGAAAGAAGTGAACTTTTATAGGCCAGTAATTCCTCTCTTTAGTTTTCTATCTAGCTTCGGAAGATTCCTTTCTGCAAATATGTATAAGTTACGCATCTATGTCTCCCATGTTGAATATAGAAGAACATCTCCAAATCCTCTCTAAATCATTATCCAAAAATACTCATTCTTGATCTGATCGGGTAACCTAGTTTTTGTGTATAGGAAAACCTTAATTTGGTTGGGCTACCTCTTATTCTAACTAAAAAACAAAGGGATATTTAAGTCCGTTAATAGATTATGAGTTGCTTGCTGTAAGTTGTTTCAATGATTGATTTTGTGCCAATTATCAGAAAGTGGTTTGGTGTTTACACAACTTCTTTTACAGTTTTAGTGTAACTGTAGCATATGCTTGAACTAACATGTATTGCGGGAAATCGAGTGGATTTTGGCAGCAAGTTGATATTTTATCATTGTCGGTATGGTACATTTGTGGAGATATGTGGTGATTGACCTCAATTTCTCAAACTATTGGCTTGGTGAAACTTTTGGTATTAAATTTTTTCTGAAGACTAACAAAAAGGATGCATGCACATACATATAACTTATTAGATACATTTATATTCATCCAATGTGAAGGGGCCTTTTCACCTTAGTAGATGGATTGGTTACATGGACATGATGACAACTAATCTTGGGCCTTTTGTAACTGAAGTCATTTTGTGCTACCATTACATACTATTTGTTTACTTCCATCAGCAAAACTATCCTCTTGACCCCATCGGTCATTAATAGCTACAGCAGGTCTGTCATAATCCCACATTTGTGGCTTTTTTTAATCTATATATAGATAAAAATAGAGACCAATTGTGTAGTAAATTTTGGTTATGTTGATTTATCTTGGCATGGTATTATAGTGTGGCCCTTTGTTTTGTTTTATTTGTTTGTTTGTCTTTAATTTTGCTTTCTTTTGCAGATTTAGGTCAGGAATATGATGGATGGTGCCAAGAAAACATAGGGATTATCTTGTTGATGGCTTTATAGGTTGATAAACTCTCAAATTTTGTAAAGTTAACTTTTTAGTATCATCAATTCAAGTTTACTTTATTCTCTTTTTAGTATAGCAAAAGTAAGCTTAGAACTTATGTATAAAATGTAAGAGATTAGTTGAAACTTATTTATTTCATGTTTTGAGTTCTAGTATTTATTTTTTTTAATATTTAGAATTTTGATGGTGTATGGCTTTGTGCTTTGAGTTTTGATGAAACTAAAAAGATTATTGGGATAATTTCTTTGAGACGATGTATGTTCAGTTCTTTTTAATACAATGATGAAGATTATTTTATTTGTAGTTATTTTATCTCTTTAAAGCTATTAGTCTTTATATATTATTTAATGGTATATGATATAAATAAGTTATTAATATATTATTTTTATTTTTATTTATTATTATAGGTGATCCATATTTTGAAATTGGATAGGACAATAATGTCTAAAAATTAATTATATATCTACGTTTTATTATTGATAGTAGAGGTCCATTTATATCCCATGGATTCTGATTCGTATATATTTAGTTACTTACGTTTAATAAAGGAATGTGTACACTAAGTCTATACCCACGTATACTCTTTTACCTATGTTAGATATTATGAGGATAAAGCAGGAGATATACACACGGAAAGAAATAACGTGGGTATAAGCTATGCCCATGCTGGATATACCCACGTTTAACCAAACGTGTATACCAATGTGGGTGTAGATGTTTTTTCATATTTTTTAGGTCTTTATCCATGTATGTTTCATGTGGGTGTATCTTAGTTTTCTTATAATGAGATTCAAAGCCTAATTGCATTAGGTTTGATAGGATTTTGAATTGAATTTGAATCGATTCGAATTGAATTTAAATTGAATTTAAATTAAAAATTATTTTATTCTAATTAATTTAAGTCAGATTAAATTTAATTGGACTAGACTTAATTTAAGGATAATTAGATTTTACAATCTAATTAGGATCTGAATTCAAAATCTAATTGAATTAGGTTTGATAGAATTTCGAATCGAATCCAAATTAAAAATTATTTTCTCATAATTAATTTAAATTAGATTAAATTTAATTAGACTTGATTTAATTTAAAGGTAATTAGATTTTACTATTCAAGTAGGGCTTGAATTCAAAGTCTAATTGAATTAGGATTGATAGGTTTTCGAATTGGATTCGAATTAGGTTCGAATTGGATTCCAGTCGAGTTTGAACTAGATTAGAATTGAATTAAAATTAAAAATTATTTTTTTCTAACTAATTTAAATTAGATTTAATTTAATTAATCTTGACTTAATTTATGGTTAATTAGATTTTATAATTTATGTAGGACTTGTTTTCAAAGCCTAATTGAATTAGGTTTGACTGGATTTCGAATAGAATTCGAATCAGATTCAAATTAGATTCGAATAAAATCATGGATCAAGTCCTATTTGATTTAAATTAAATTTAATTTAAGTAGGTTTAACTTAAATTTGGCGATTCGAATCGAAGTACAATTTGGTGATTCAAAGTCTAATGAAATTAGGTTTGACAAGATTTTGTATTAGATTTGAATTAGATTCATATTGAATTCGAGTCGAACCCAAATAAAAAATATTTTTTTTAATTAATTTAAATTAGATTAAATTTAATTATACTTGACTTAATTTGAAGGTAATTGGATTTTACTATCCAAGTAGAATTTGGATTCAAAATCTAATTGAATTATGATTGATAGAATTTTGAATTGGATTTGAATTATGTTCTAATTTAACATAAATTGAAAATCAATTACTCCCAATTGATTTAAATCAGATTTAATTTAATTAATTTTAATTTAATTTGATGTTAATTAAATTTTATAATATAAGTAAAATTTGGATTCAAAGTTTAATTAAATTAGGTTTACCAGGATTTTGAATTGGATTCGAATCTAGTTCGAAATAGATTCAAATTGAACTTGAGTTGTATTTTGGACTATTAGTGATGGAAAAGTTTGGCCGTCACTAAAAATATTTTTAAATAAAGATATTTTTTTAATTTATTATTGAGATTTTTTTAAAATATTATTAGCGATGACAAGATATTGTCATTGCTAATAAATAAAATTCACCGTCGCTACTAATTATTTTATATTTAAATATTATAAAAAATTTAAATAATTTTAGTAATAGATTTTACCATCGCTAATAATTAAAAAGTCATTGTTAATAGATTAATATTAGCGACAGCAAGATTTTCGTCGCTAATAATTTTTTAATATTAAATATTAAAAAATTTATTTTTAGCGATAGTATTTACTGTCACTAATAATGAAATTGCTGTCTCTAATAATATTAGCGACAACCATTTGTTTCATCGGTGTTATGGTGGCTAAAATCTATTATTAACGATGGAATTTTTTTCATTGCTAATACCGTCGCTAATATTTAAAATTTTTGTAGTGTTGCTCGTTGATGATGTGGTTGAAAATCAAGGAGATGTACATGATAATGTCGCTTACCAACGTGCTTTTTTTATGGAAGTAATTCTACCAGCTGTGGATGATCGAGGGATAGAGCATGTAGGAGCATCTTAGTAGCTTTCAAAAGATCCTCATCAATCTTCTCAGCATTGACGAAAAAGTTGAAGAGAAGACTAGGATGTTAGTCTTACTTTCATCGCTTTTCTCTTCTTTTGAGTCTTTGGTGACAGCTCTTCTGATAGAAAATATTTGATGTATACATTAGAAGCCAGATTGACGGACATATGTATACATTCTAAGGATATTATTTTATAATTAAATTTTTTTTAAATAAATAAAATTTGGATTATTTTTCATTCATGTTCGGCTTTAATTGTATCCATGAATCATCCAAGGAATTAACAGATAATGACATGTATCCTCAAGAGCTTAGAATTTGAGGCACATGTCATTAGTAGTTAATTCCTAAATGCTTCCAATCGTAGGATCATCACGAGGACGATAACTGATTCAGATAGATCGGTATACAAATCACTTTTCTTCATGGGTAGATTAGTCTCGAGTCTACAGTATGGGGATACTGAAAAAAGAGTGCAGATGCTTGATAAAGATCAAAAGTACTGAGCGTGACCAGTACGAGAAGTGACTTGGATGGCTACCAACTCATCAGTGACTTACTCTATGTTGCAGTTTCATAGATAGTTCTTTGATCTGCTGTGCCTCGGCTGTTCACAGTAAGATTACTGTAGTTTGACTGCACAATCACTTAGTTTCCTAGCCATTCAGAATCTTACAATGTATGTTGGCTATAATAGATTCATTGTAGGAATAGAATATGCACCAAGATAGGATCTATCAATCTTGATAGATAGGGAATGGTCTAAAGACCATAGCCATTACAGGTGAATGATGAAAAGAGATTTCATAAGTTTTCACATGGACTCAAGTCGATTAAATATGGCATATAATGGATGAACGGGTTTGACGAGTTATCATTACCTACCTCTAGTCGGGACTCACGACAGAAGAATCGAATTATAGATAACTGTATCTAGAGGTTTATTTTCAGTTCAACTGGATTACCATAACATATTACTAGGTATCACTGGTAGATTATGGGATCAATGAGAATTATTTTAGTAATCAATAATTCTTGATTAGATGAATTGAAAAAAGTTTCAATCCATTGAAAGAGTTTTAATAACATTATTGATGGAGATCGTAATGTTTCTCAATACCAGTCAAAATTGAACCTATGGGATCACACGCAAAAAAAGTTCTTGACTGATCAGATGGTTGATTCATGATTATGAATTGCATTTGGATTTAATTATTAATGAGGTTGATAATTAATCTAATGCAATAGTTGTAATTATCAAACTTACTAGAAGTTAGAAGTTAGTAAGTTAATAGGAGGAATTTTGTTATAATTGAATTGCAATAGACCTCAATTTAATTAAGCCAAGGGATTCAAATCAAATCTAATTAAATGAGATTCAATTTAACTTGATAGTATAAAGTCCTACTTGGATAATAGGTTTAATTGGATCAAACCCTATTGGATCATGTGATAATCCAATCATCTAATGAGATTTTAATCTAACTAATTTCTAATTTGATTAAAGCCTAATTGGATTTTTTATTAAGCTAAGATTTAATTAGTTATTTAGTTATAACTAATTCCTAAATTGGTTAGGATTAGTTCATTAATTATCTTACAGCCTGTTTGGATTGGAGGTACACGAGGGTCATAAGGGGAGGGAAGGGAAGGGTAATGGAGGAGAGGGGAAGGGATGGTAATGGAATTAATGAACCTTTATTTGGAAAGGGAGAGGAAGGGTAAAGAAGGATATGTATCTTACCCTTATTTGGATAGAAGGGTTAAGGAAGGGGTAAAAAAATCTTTTATGTAAATTTTGACAAATATACCCTTTCTTATTAATATATATATTGTTTAATATTTATGATATTATTTATTATCTAAAATAGATTTATTAGATATTTTTATATAAGATGTATTTTTTTATGTACCAAAAAATTTTGTACTGAAATTATGAGCTCGTAAGAACCTCGATGCATATGTAAAATCTTATATTGTATATACAAAATCTTTATTCAAAAATAACAGAAAGAGGTCCGTCAAGTAAAGAGCTTGCTACTATATTTTTTTTTTAAAAAAATAAACGAAAATAATATCAGATCTAAAGAAGCTAGCAGCGTCACTAGGAAAAAATAACATATCCTAACAATTGCATATATTAACCATAATATACTGTACAGCTACATATCCTGAATAAATTGGCATTCATAGCAAAAGAGTATAATCTCATAGCAAAAGCATTACAATACCATATGTCAATATAGAAAAGTCATTCATTACTATAAACCATAATATCACCATATTATCATAGAAATGTCATCACTACACTAATCTAACAAAATATTATGAAAATGTCATCACTACAAACCATAATATCATAATATAAAAATGTCATCACTACACAAACTACAATGTAACAAAATATTATCGTATGCCAATATCAAGTCCATAAACTAAAAGCTAGGTGGAGAGGGAAAAGTAGGTGGATGAGGGGGATTGGCATTGAAAACCATCCGAATCAGAAAACTTTTGTGCTTTATTATTGGTAATCCAAGCAACGCTCTCAACTTATCTGGATTATCCACGAAAAAGAGATAGCATTCGTCAAAAAGATTGTTCTCAATACCTAGCTCAAAAACTAAAGCAACAACCTTATCCTCTTTAATAGGAAGCCGATATTTCTTTGTTGATGCTTCAATAGCATCTGCAACACTTTTGAGCCCATCTCTCAAAATTTCAATCTCATCTATCTTAGCTTTTTTCTTAGCTTTCTTAGAGGATACATTAGATTGTTGGGAGCATCCATCAGGTGAAAAGAAAGAAGAGTCAAAAGAAGAACTATTCACATTGTGTATGTCATCACCAATTCCATCACCAAAATTTTCATCATTACCATTTTCATTATCCTCATGAATCGACGCTTGATTTATTGATACCATGTAATCTATATCATCAATAGTATTCATGTTATCTTCTCTTCTTAAACTCTCCCTCATCTCAGAAGCCGTCTCAGCTTGCTCACCAGTCGCTCTATCAGCTCCATAAAGCACGCATAGCTTATCATGGTTGGAAAATGGCTTGTTCCTCCATTCTTTGGCCTCAGGATTACTCTACAAAATAATAAATAACATTAATAAGATAACTTGAATGCAAGAAAAGAGTTCTAAAAAAAAGTTTAATCCTTGAAGTTAATAGATATACCTAAATCAGTGCATCCCAAACTTCCTTCTCAGCATCAAACATTCCAGTATCTGGATTCCAAGCAAAACCACTCAAACCATCCTTAAAAAAGTCCCACGCTAGAGTAAACTTCTTTTCGACATATTTAATATGATTTTTTAATTTTTTTTTATCAAATTTTTTGTTCGAAAACTTTTTCCGCATCTCTTAAAGAATGTTGTCATATGCTAACATAGTGAATGTGCCATTTACTCGATTTTCAGAATAATTTTGTTGCAACAAGGCATCTAAAAGAACATCATTCATGGCATTTGTCAAGATGATACAATCTTCCTTGGTATTTAATTCTAAAGATTTTTTTTTAGGTGCCATATGGATACCTATACAAAATTAGCATTTACATGCACAATGTAAAAAGTAGTAATATCAAAAAGCAGTTAACTTATCATCCATCACACCATAACAAAAATGAAATATTATCAAATATTAAAAATTTTTTAACCATAAGTAGGTTCTGGTAAATAAAACCAAAGTACAATATATGACAAATTTTTGATATTATAAGAAATATAGAGATAAAAAATATTATATCATATAATCCATCCACATGGCAGTTGCTATTGAGTTCCTAATCCCTTCTCTTTTATGTTCATCCTCTGCATCATCAGAAGGCTTAGAAATGAGTTCTGGCTCAAGATATTGATTATTAAGTTCTTCATCTACTTTAGAAATAAGTCTCTCATCTGGATCTGCACTCATCAAATAGTTATGTAAAATAGAACATGCAACAAAGATTTGCTTATGTTTCAACACAAAAAAAAGGTTCTTCCGCACTTGCTATGATTGGAAATCGCTTCTTAAGTACGTCAAATGTCCTTTTAATTACATTGCGTGGTGATGCATGTTGAAGGTTAAATAACTCCTACATATTTCTTGAATACTCTTTCACATGATAACGTACTCCTCTATAAGGTGGAATTATCCACCCTTCATCATGAAGCCAACATCAGCAAGATAGAATTTTTCTAAAAAAATTACACTCATCATACATGCACTGTAAGGAATATATATGTATTTAAATCATTTTGTTGATTTAAACTTTTATCTTTTGGAATTTTTAGTGGAAATCTTCGTGTTAATGCATTCTTTAGAATCCTAGAGTTAGATGCAGTCTCTTTCCATCCATGCAAAACATAGGTAAATTTGAGATCAAAAGTACAGGCAGCCAAAATATTTTGGATAGGATAATTCTTCCTACCACGATATCTAGGAGCAACCATTGGAGAAATTTTTGCACGAACATGTGTTCCATCAATTGCACCAACAAATCCTTAGATTAGAACTTTGTGACTTGATGAGATATAATATATATTATAGTATAACTTATAGTTCAAAGCATAGCTTTTACCTTAAAAAAAGAAAAAAAATGAGAGCTATTGAGTATTTGCTATTGAGTATTTTTGCAGGGACTTGAGATCCATTAGGTTGTTGTAGAAATTTTCCTTCTAGTTCTATGATAGCCTTTAAAACATTATGGAAATGGCAGCTAATTATCTCTCCAGATTGGTTGAACATGAATTGTATTAGGCGATTCTTGAGTTTGTGCCCTATTAGCATAAGAAACATAGCAACCTATTTTTCTACACTCACTCATCGTGTAGGTCGAAAACCACCCTCGGATCTTAAAATGTGATATAATTGATGAAAGGCCATTATTCCCATTCGACAAGTATTACAACTTTTAACATCATTAGCAAAATCAGCAAACAATGATTGTCGATCTATATCTCTTTTCTCCATAACTTCTTTAGGAATTTCAAATCACTTTCTCTTAAGCCTTCGACGTAAGAACCATCAATAAATAACAATACAAACAACTTGTGCCACAACCATACGATGTAATTATTGTAAATTAAAAAATTCATCACCATTGATATAAGCCATCTTATAAAGAATCCACCACTAAATAAACCTATAGCAAGTAAAGAATAATTATAATTATCATCAACTTAACAATGTAGAGAAGATTTTTTATTTTGAGTAATAAAATAGTTCGAATACTCTTTCATAATGATCTCTTATAGGTTCTACCCTTTATATTTTTTTATTTTACTTGTTCCATCTTCACAGCACTCTCTTTTGTAACTATGCTGGACAAGTACAAAAGTTTCTTTATTTGGAAGAAATGATCATAATTAGAGCAACTTTTAGGATGGTATTGGATTTTTAAGCAGATTACACCTCATTATCTGGGGCCATGTTTGGAAAAGAAAGAATTGGAGGAATATAGGTTATTGTAACTCCCAATATATGAATTTATCTCCTAGTGGCCAATGGTATTGAAATGAGAATGGTCCCTCAAGCTTTTCTAATTTGAATATCAGAAAGCAAAACTTTGTAGATCTAGAGAAATGCTTGGAATTTGGTACATGGATTATTATTTTTCCATGAGGTTTTAGAAGGGAAACAACAATGCTAGTTCTGCTAAGCCATATATTGGAAGTGAATCTGAGATTAGGCACAGCAAAATGGTGATGTTCTCGATATGCAGATAGTTTAGAGAAAAGAAGATTTAGTACTACCTTTTTATCTTGGTAAGCTTTTTCCTAGTATCATTTTCATGGTTAATAAAAGGTAAGGATCGGAGAGCAGCAAGATAATTAGTAAGCAGGAGCAGCAGACCATGACGGTTTTCCCTGTCATAGTGTCACATCCCTTCCAATTCTCTTCTCAGATCTTGCATTCCTAGCTGGGAAACATGAGAGAGAGAGAGAGAGAGAGAGAGAGAGAGAGAGATGGAGGGATAAAAAGCTCGCCGTGCCGAAGGGTTCCTTTTCGGCTTGTTTGGATTGAGGGTGCACGGGGAGGGGAGGAAAAAAATCTTCCCAGTATAACAATAGAACCTATCGAACAAATTGATCTGGAAGAACAAAAACCAATGTATTAACAATATAAATAAACAATAATAAAATTCAAAAGTAGAATATCATCAAATCAAATTTTTAAATTTCTATATTAAAAAAAATCTTTATATTTTTAATAAAATATATTATGATACATATTTTTTTTCAATAAAATTTATCGTAATGACTCAATATATTTAGATCTCTATACTAAAAAAAAAATCTAGATTTGTTGAGGAAAAAATGGCATACCAATAAGAGCATTCATATCAAAAAAATATGAAGATGCCAATGCTAAAAGATGAAGTATGGTTATCAGTGATTACCTCTATCACCAGAATCTATCTTCTAAAGATCGTGATATCCGAATTTACATACGAAGGGGCGGCTTGTAGGTAGAGCGGTTAGGATTTTTGATTTGTGTGAAGAGTAACGAGTTGATTTGTATGATTAGAAAGATAAAATACATAATGGTCTAGTTATAATTTTAAAATTTTATTAAGAATAAATTAAAAAAAAAAAAATTTAAGCATGAATCTTTTCTTCTGTTACACCCCAAATCGGGGGTACATAAAATTGAGTAAGTGAAGAGTAAGGAGGGGTTGAGAGAATTCTTCTTTACCCTCCTTTACCTCTCAAAAAATTTTATCAAACAGGAGTTCATTCTTTACCCTCCTCTTTCCTCCCCTTATAAACCCCCGTATATCCTCAATCCAAATAGTATATTAGAGTTTGAACCAAATCAAGAAGTTTTAGTTTGACTAGGACACCTATCTTTCTTTTGTGCGCCACATAACCCCACATATTATTGCACCCCTTCTCTCATTATTTTTGTGAGATATCTCACGTAAGAAAGGCCACGCCCCATGCTACCTCATGCAAGCCTAAGACTCCTATTCCAAGTTGGTCTTTGACCTAGTCAAAAACCCTTTGAACCCTACCTCTTATAAGCCTTTTCGGCATGGAAAAGGAGCAGATTTTTACTATGAAAATTGAGAAAATTGGGCATGAGGTTTCTCTCCTCTAGACGTGAGAAAAATAGACAGAAAAATACGAGTGGTCTCCTCTCTTTAGAAAAATAAGAGAGGTCTCCTCTCTTTTGAGGTTTTGGTTTTTAGAGAAAAGGAAGGAGAAGGGTTCTTCTTCCTCCATTTTTTCTTCCTCCTAGTCCTTCTCTTCTACAAAATATTTGTGAGATTAAGAAGGATTCAAATCCACCATCAAGAGGCATATTCTATAAGGGAGCTAGCATCTCGATGAAGATGCATGCCTCTGTTCAGATTGAGAGCTTTGCGTGGATATCCATGGAAGCCAGATGCATGTACGATACTATAGGAACCTTTTTAGATTATCACGGCAATCAGATTGCGGTGTTTTTCTATCAACGCAAAGGTATAAATTCTAATCTTTAAATTTGATTTTATTTTCAGCATCTTATCTTGCATGTGATAGATCCTAGGATAGCAAAAGATTAGATCTATTGCATGCATGATTAAACCTAAAATTTTTTAGCTGCTAGATCTAAAATTAATTTCAGCATGCACTGGAAGATTTGATTTTCTAGGAAATCTTTCAAGTGGTTTTAGAGTCTAGGTCATTTCACATGCATTAAATTAAGATCTAAAAATTAGATTTGATGCATCAAAAAAATTTTGGTTAATATTCAAGATAGTTTTTATAGAAACTATTTCTAAAATGATCGTTGAATATTATTTGATAACAAGTTAATTAGAATTTTTAGATCTGATTTTTATTATGCATAAGTTTAAAATCTGATTTTAATATGATGCGTGAGACTCTAATCTGAATTTGAATTAATGATGCATGAGATGTATTTAATATATAATCATGTTTAGATCTATATTGTATGAGATGTAATTAGTTTAGATCTGAATTTACATGTGTATGATCTAATTTTTGATTCATGCATGACATATATGTTAGATCCAAGAAGCATGAGATATATAATTAGGTCTAAAATCAGATTTAATAAATTAGATTAGACCTAATTTAAAACATGTAATGATGATTCTGTTTATACATGAGATGTCTGATGTACATTATTCTTTTATGCATGTAATGATAATTAGATTAGATCTAATTGTGCGGCCCATTTGATGTGTCGGTTAGAGGAGATTATCTTTACTTCATTAACTTTATCGATGATTTTTCGTGATATGGATACGTGTTTCTTATGAGATATAAATATGAAGCCTTTGAAAGGTTCAAGAAATTCAGATCTGAGAAAGAGAAGTAAACTGAAAAATCACTTAAGATATATACTTCGATCAGATCGAAGAGGTGAATACCTGAGTGGCAAATTTCTCAGTTATCTCAAAAAAAATTGTATAATTTCTCAATAGACTCTATCTGGAATGCCTCAGCTCAGTGAAATTTCAGAATGGAGAATTCAAATCCTATCAGATATGGTTCAATCTATGATGAGCTTACTGATCTTTATTTCTTTGGGGATATGCTTTACTTACTGGCAAATACTTAATCAATAAGATTTTCTCTAAATCTATTCCTACCACAGCATATGAGATATGGTATGGTAAGAAGCTGAATTTTGGTTATCTTAAATTTTGGGGATGTTTGGTCACTGTCAAGCGACAACAGGTGGACAAGGCAAGGTCTATAAGAGCTCATTTTATAGGATATGTAAGGATTGGTGGTGCTTCCAAGCCTTGGAAGACCATGGAAGGAGTTAGAGTGATGGCTCTGGGAGACTATGACAGGTATGATCCTAGGACTAGGATAGAAGTTGTTCTAGGATGGAGATGGTGTGAAGTCCTTTACAGACTTAAGGTCCAGATGTTGAGAATCTTGAGGAACTTGATTGGTGCTTCAGAGATATAGGACATAAGATGGAGCAAGAAACCAAAGCTAAGAGATAAAGACTGTAGAGAAGGATAGTTTCTGCAGGTTAGTCGACTTAGTCTGAAACTGGATCAATTATATCTCAGAGGATAAGTCAAATAGAAATATGCATGTTTGGGACTGCTATCATGGTATGCAACTGGGTCGACTTAGTTTTAGACTGAGCCGATCCAGTCTTAGGTTAGCCAATTCAGTGCTAAGATTGAGCTAGCTCAGTGATTGGGCAAAGACATGCGAGAGGTCTATTTGGGACTAGGGTCTAGGTTGATCATAGGGGTCTTAAGACGTGGTTTGAGAGATCTTAAGAGGGCTAACTCATATATGGATCGAGTTTAGATCTAGAAAATGAGAGCATAGGAGACATGGATGTATATGGGCTTGGTGAGTACCTTTATGTATTGGTTTAGCCAGAAAAGTTTTTGATTGGACATAATGGCTATGTATAAATACATATGTTGTATTTGGATTTTATTATGGTATGGAATACAAATCTTTTCTCCATCAATCTCTCTTCTCTCTTCTCTAGTGTTGCAGCCCCATGTTCTTGAAGAAGCCCTAAAGAGGGAGGGCGCCTCCCTCCAGCCCTAGGAGGGAGCACCTCATCACAGATCCAAATGGTGGATCCATGGTATGCTGCCCTTAGAGAATGTCAAATTTTTCTTTAGGTCCATGCTAAAGATCAAGATTTTTCATAATAATTGGTATCAGAGCCTGATGGTACATAAAAGCAAAAGAGAAGTCATACCAGGTGAAATAAAAAATCTGCACAATTATTTCATGATATATCTTAGATCTATCTTTGTTATTACTATGGTTTAGCCAAACGAGAGTAGAGAATTAAAGGTGGAGACTGAGAGGATTAACGAAAAAAAAATTTTCTAGGGAAAAGGTCTAGGTATATGATTTGTTGGTCAGTCTCGATGGAAAGGTCGGGGTATATGATGGATAGGTGATAGGATTCTCTAGGAAGGTGGGCAGTATGGGGCTGTTTAATGGATGAGAAGAGGTTTTTCAAGAAATAATGGTCAAGGAAAGGCTGAAGAAGCAACTATACGTCATTCGGTTGGAGGAAGGTAGAGAAATAGTCAGGGTATATTCAGTAGTTTGATCAAAGCAGGAATTTGTGAAGCCTTGCAAGTGATGGAGATGGTAAATCCACGGAGAGTTGCAGTAGGTTCAGTGGAGGTCATAGTCCTCAGTGGTTTTGGAGGTGCCCACGGGATTGTAGAGTATCCAAGATGAGAGCAATGATGGTGGAGGTCTAGTAAGATAGTGCTAGATGGCTAATCTTAGATTAGGTTTCTTCTACAGGAACACCAAGGAGAGTCGCACACGGTTCAGATGGAGGATGGGTTGTGTGCAGCAAGAGAGGACCCAGATACCTATGACGAGATGGTGTCGAGCCTCGAGATGGGATAGGTGGGTCTGAGCCCAGGATAGGATTTGATCTGTAGTTCCTCTAGGTGCAACTAAAGCGATGGTGTAGGGATAGATGAGGAGAAGTGCTAGGATAGAATTTTCTAGCGTTCAATCACCGAAAGAGAAGAGTCAGATGAGCTTTTATTTGTTTTGAAGGAGCCATGGGGTATGGTGTATCCAAGATGGCTTCGAAGGCCATCCATGGAGTGCAAAGGGTTCAAAGGGATAATGATGGTGTTCGAGGTGTAGCGGCAGGCTAGTAGTACAGCATTGGATGGTTGACCTCGGGTAAGTCGATTATAGAGTCAGATTCTTCTGCGGCATCAGGTAAACTTTAGTTTTAGGTGCATTGTCAGAGGTGGCTTCACTAATAGAGAGATGTGATACGAGTTCAGAGCGGAGTGCATAGAGAGGAGCGATATCCTAGCACCAGCATCGGAGATGTATAATTTTAGATGGAGCGGCATGTACAAATGGACAGGCATAGTTTTGAGGAGATCGTGTTAGGATATGCAGCAAGTACCGATATAGGAATGCTGTGGGTTCTCTAGGAAGTTTAGAGAAAATGATGTAGCTATCAAGCAAAAAGGATCTTACAATTTTAGTGGGTGCCGAGAAGCAAGCCAAGATCTTTAGCTGTGGAGGCGGTCATCCCAAACATCTTAAAGAGTGCACAGCAGTTGAAGAGGATTGGTGGAGATGATGTTTGCACAAAGGGATATCGGGCTATGCAACGACAGCGAGATTGTGCAGGAGGGCATTGCCAGAGATTTGCCAAGGCTTGGGGCAAGATGGAGATTGTAAGGATTGGTGGTGCTCCCAAACCTTGAAAGTCCATAGGAGTCAGAGTGATGGCTTCGAAAGACTAGGATAAGTATAGTCCTAGAGCTATGATAGGAGTTATCCTAGGATGGAGGCAGTGTGCATTCCTCCACGGGCCTGAGATTCAGGTGTTGAGGATCTTAAGGGGCTTGATTAGTACTTCAGATATCTGGGATACAAGATGAAGCAAGAAACCAAAGCCAAGGGATGAAGACTGCAGAGGATTATTTTTGTAGGTTAGTCAGCTCAGTCTGAAATTGGCTCGATTATGTATCAAAGGACAAGCTAAACAGAAAGGTGCATGTTCGGAACTGCTAGCATGGTATGCAACTGGGTCAGCTCAGTTTAGTTTGATGGAAAATATGCAGCATTTCATGCTTGAATTTCAAAATATTTTTGAAATAAATCACAGCGGAAGATGCTGATTAAACTATTTAATCTATAAAAGCATGTAATCTAATTACTAAATCCTATATCTATATGATCTATAACATGTCATAATGCATACATAAATCAGAAAATAAATGTTTTGGCATTGATCAAATCAATACCCTAGATCTAGAATAGTTCCATGTCTAAATCCTAGATCGCATCTAGGTGAAAGAAGAGAGTGAAAGAAGAGATCAAATCTCTTACTTTCGTGCAGGTTGAGAATTCTACGGTTGATTTTTGTTGCTGCCTTTAGAGCCGTGTATGTGTTCAACCTCTACAAAAAGTCCATACGAAACTGCAAAATAAATCAGAGGTTCGTCGAACGAAGATCCGCTCGAAGTACTAGCTTCTTACGGATCCCTTCTAATGGTTAATCTAAAAATTATTTTTTGGATCTTTTGAACACTCCAAGAGACGAAGAATAAGAGAAGGAATAAGAGAGAAATCCAACCATTGGATCTTCCAAAAATCAAAAAATAAAATAAGAAAAAATATCCTAAGAGAAGACAAATCTTCTCTTTCAGGACATCAACGATTGATGTCCGAAAAATATATCTATGCTAGGACAAAAGAAGACATTCTCCTCTAGATTTTTTTTCATATTTTCAGATCTAACATCATTAGATTTTTCTCATAGAAAAATCTCATAAATAAATAGAGAAGAATGATTCTCAAAGAAATCCTAAGAGAAGACCTTTCTTCTCTTCTTCCTCTCTTATTAGGACATGATCAGATTATGTCCAAAAAAAATATCATGCCCCAACAACACGAAGTGTTCATCCCCATGCCCTATTCCTCTCTCTCTTAGATTTTTTATTACATAAAATATATAAAAGAATTAAAAAAAATATTTAAAAGAAAAAAATAAGGAAAGACAATCTTCTCTTATCTTTATCCTTTCAAGACATCAACTTTTGATGTCTGGATGAAGACTTTTTCTCCAAGGAACTTGGAGCCTCAACCTCCCACGCCAACCACTTTTCTCTCCTCAGATTTATCGTGGAATAAACTAGGGAAAATGATGCCATCTATTCTCGAAAGGGGGCATCCCACAAAATTGGTAAGACTAGGTCAATTGACCTAGTCAAGGCAAATTCAAATGAGGAAGTTAGGAAGAAGTCCAACTCTTGGATGCCTCAATTTTCTACATGGAGAAACAAAAGAGAATGCCCAAAAACAAAAAAAATGGGTGACAAAAAAATAGTGATTAAATACTAATTATCGAAGTTGGGTCCCATAAGTCATCACTATCTAATAGTGATTGAAGCAATTAGGGTTTAGCCTTATTCTGTGAAAAGAGAATAATGACCTAATGTATATGAATTATTTTAAGCCTAAAGACTTAGACTTTAGCCTAAAGGTTCTTCGATTATTTTATTCAAATTGATAGCCTCTACCTTCAATTCGAGGATTACTTTAATTTTCTAGTAGGTACTAGAATCCACATGACTGTACATAAGCCCGACTTTGATCGATCAATCAATGTGCATCTACGGATAGGTTTATTAACCAATTGTTTCTCCAAAAAACTTTTAGTAATTTAATTTTGCCTTAGAAACCTAATCAGTAGGCTTTGGCCTCTACTGTAAGGATCCGATTAGATTCAACCATTAATATAACCATTCTTGGTGCATCTAACTAACAATGATTAAACCCAACTTTGGTTGGCCAATCTAACCACCATTAGAAAAATACTTTCAAGTTATCATATTATGAATGATAATTCTATTAGTCAATAAGCATCAGGCCTTTGGGCTTCTAATGATTATTGAGGTAATGGACCCATTATCATCCAACTTAATGGGAGGCTATGACTTAGTTATCTCCGTAACATTGTCATTTTAAGAACCTAATAATTTTAGAGAATTTAAATTATTAGTGATTTAAGAATAGAAAGGACATTGATCAATTTGCTCCCACTGACTTCACCAAGTCAAGTCCTCCCACTGACTTCTCAAATCTTTGACAAGGACTAGGATCAATATTGGTCCATGGGCACCTAGATCAATCTCACTGAATAAAATTAGTCTCACTAATTTTCTTTGTGACATGGGTTAGCACAAATCAATGAGCAACCTAATCAAGATCTGATTAATCATATTGGCCAGGTAAGTAAGATTGATGGAAGGATCTACCAAGGCTTGCCTTAGACACTGTTGGGGATAAATCCCGCTCCTGCCGAAGCCCGGCCCGACGCTCAGCCCAATGTAACCAGTAGCCGCTGAAGAGCTTTAGCGCCAGGCGCCAGGCCGAGCCCCTACCACGGTCGAACTGCCTAGAGGCCGAACTCCCCTGCGCCAAGGTCCGGGCCGAACTGCCTAGAGGCCGAACTCCCCTGCGCCAAGGTCCGGGCCGAACTGCCTAGAGGCCGAACTCCCCTGCGCCAAGGACCGGGCCGAACTGCCTAGAGGCCGAACTCCCACCGCCAGCCGAACTTCCTGACGGCCGAGCTCCTTGGACTCCAAGCGGCTGGACTTCTTCGGGAGACGGACTCCTCCCAGACGCCCGTTCGGCCATCCGAGCTCCTCCCGGGTTTTCCCTTCAGCCGAACTCTCCTACGAGCCCGAACTCCTTCGGGCTCCACGGCCGAACTCCTTCGGACTGACCCCAGGCGAGCCCGTGCAGCCGAACTCCTTCGGACCGACTTCAGGCGAGCCCAAGTGGCCGAACCCCTTCGGACCGACCCTAGGCGACCGAACTCCTCAGCAAGCCCTGGCCGAACCAACTAGCAACCTAAGTCCTTCAACTGGCCAGCCGAGCCTCTTCGGGCCTCTCGGCGGTCGAACGCCTGCGGCAACCGTCCCACGGTCGAACTCTACAGATGGCCGACCCTTCAGCCAGACGAACTCCCCCAGCTTCCCCCTCGGCCGAACTCTGTTACAAGTCCGAACTCCATTGGACGAACTGTCGCCTGCAGCAAGACCGGACGGTGCCTTCCTCTCCGTACCGGACTCCATGCGGCCCACGACTCGCCGGTATGGCTCCCACGACCTACCGGACGATGCCTTCCTCTCCGTACCGGACTCCCTGCGGCCCACGGCTCGCCGGTATGGCTCCCACGATCTACCGGACGACGCCTTCCTCTCCGTACCGGACTCCATGCGGCCCACGACTCGCCGGTATGGCTCCCACGATCTACCAGACGATGCCTTCCTCTCCGTACCAAACTCCATGCTGCTCGACGACTCTCTGCCAGACGGCACAGCCGTCACCATCCACTAAGCTCCGCTATAAAAGGACCCCTCCCGACATACTAAGGCTAAGCTCTCTGAACTCTCGACTCTCTAAGCTCTCCTCCACATCTCTAAGCTCCGGAACTCATTCCGAGCACTCCATTACTGTTGGCCGGAAACTAACTTGACCGTCGGAGGGTCCTGTCGGAGCCACCACCCCACCGGTTCCGGACGGGACTTCGTTTTGCAGGTCCCCGGCGGCGCCCAGCGGCCTCGATTTCGGTGACCTCCGGCGGCGACGGATTTCTGCACCAACAGATTGGCGCTGGAGGAAGGGCCTGAACCTTCGAGGTTCCCTTGTTCTTAAAGGAGTGCTCGGCGACGATTTCCTTCCCTTGCTCCGGATCTCTCTTCTCCCTCTTCAGCATTCCTTTTCTGGAAAGAAAAATGCCCCCCAGAAGAGCCTCGACCCGGAGGTCGGCAGCCTCTGCGGCCCGATCCCGTTCGGATCCGTCCGCTCCCACTCCGGTCCCGGCGACACGGGCCCGCTCCGTACCCGCGGTGGATGCGGAGCGGTTCGACCTGCTTGCCCAGCAGGTCCGCGATCTTACGTAGGCGGTGCGGGCGGTGCAGGCCACGCATTCGCGAGGTCCGGCGCCCACTCGACCGGCGCGGGGTTCCCCGGAGCCCGGGAACCCAGTCCAGGAGCGACCGATGTGGGCTACCCGACCTCCGGCCCTCGGAAGAGAAGGGCAGCCGGCAAGGAGCCCCTGCTCGGACCGCGGCTCGACCCAGGGAGAGGCTTCACACCTATTCCACGAGAAGACCTTGGGGATTAAGGATCGCGAAGACTTCCTGGATCAAAGGCTCTTGGAGATGGGACGACGCATAGAAGAACTTCGTCATACTCCTTCCTCCCGCGGTAACGATATTTGCACTGATCCTCCCTTCTCACAGAAAATTATGCAGGAACAGGTACCGCCGAACTTCAAGCTCCCGCATTTTGAAAGCTACGATGGGACCACCGACCCGGTCGACCATTTGGAGGCTTTCAGGACTACGATGTTGCTCCATGGCGCGCCTGATGCCATCTTGTGTCGGGCTTTCCCTTCTACCCTCAAAGGAGCGGCCAGGAATTGGTACTCGGCGCTTAAGCCGGGCACCATCCTGTCATTTGACCAAATGAGTCAACAATTCGCGGCCCACTTTGTCAGCAGCAAGCGGCCGCGCAGAGGCTCGGATTCCTTGTTGGCCATCAGGCAAAAAGAGGGGGAGCCCATCCGGGCTTACGTCACCCGGTTCAACGCTGCCGCGCTGGAAGTCCGGAACCTGGACCAATCGGTTGCTATGGCCGCGCTCAAGGGCGGCCTTCAGAAGAACGACCTGTTGTTCTCCCTGGAAAAGAAATATCCTAGGGATTTCGCTGACATGCTAGCTCGGGCGGAAAGCTATGCCCGGGCAGAGGAGGCTTTTGAGGCCAGGGATAATGAAGCTCGCGACAAGCGACGAGTAGGCAGAGCGGGAAGGCCCGCCGAAGAAAGAAAGCGCACCGAAGCTTGGCCGCGCTCCCGAACTCCGCCTGGCCGCGGGCGAGCCCGGACTCCACCTCAGGCTCGGGGGCGGAAAGCCACCGACGGAAGGGCACACCGAATTCCCCCCCGACGCCGAAGTCCCCTCCGGCGCCGAAGTTCCCCCCGGCGCCGAGGTTCTCCCCCGCGACGAGGTTCATCTCCGCGCCAAGGTTCTCCCCTCCGGCGGCGTTTTCACAGCTACGCCCCCCTCAACGCCTCGAAGGCTCAACTGCTGCTGGAGATCAAGGGAAGCTCCTCCCAAATTGGGAAGGTCCGTACGAAGTGGTAGAGGTCGTCCGACCTGGAACCTATCGCCTAAAGGAGCTCGGAGGGCTAACGCTTCCTCGACCTTGGAACTCGGAAAACCTGAGAATGTACCACCAATAGTTTCCCTCAATAAAACCTTGTTGCTCGACACTATCGTTTCAGGGTCGCTAAAAAAAAAAAAGAAGAGAAGAAGCGAGCGGAAATGTCCCGCTAGGAACTGGAGGAGAACCTCGTCCTAGCGTGAGCAAAGTCAAAGGCCCCATTCGCAAAGGACGGGATGGGGGGAGAAGCGAGGACGACGGTCCTCATGTGCCCCCACAGCCGGCTAGGAACAGGAGGAGAACCTCGTCCTAGCACGAGCAAAGTCAAAGGCCCCGTTCACAAAGGACGGGATGGGGGGAGAAGCGAGGACGACGGTCCTCATGTGCCCCCACAGCCGGCTAGGAACAGGAGGAGAACCTCGTCCTAGCACGAGCAAAGTCAAAGGCCCCGTCCACGAAGGACGGGATGGGGGGAGAAGCGAGGACGACGGTCCTCATGTGCCCCCACAGCCGGCTAGGAACAGGAGGAGAACCTCGTCCTAGCACGAGCAAAGTCGAAGGCCCCGTTCGCAAAGGACGGGATGGGGGGAGAAGCGAGGACGACGGTCCTCATGTGCCCCCACAGCCGGCTAGGAACAGGAGGAGAACCTCGTCCTAGCATGAGCAAAGTCGAAGGCCCCGTCCACGAAGGACGGGATGGGGGGAGAAGCGAGGACGACGGTCCTCATGTGCCCCCACAGTCGGCTAGGAACAGGAGGAGAACCTCGTCCTAGCGTGAGCAAAGTCGAAGGCCCCATCCACCAAGGACGGGATGGGGGAGAGGAGGCGAGGACGACAGTCCCCATGTGCCCCCACAGCCCGTTGGGAACAAGAGGAGAACCTCGTCCTGACGCGAGCGAGGTCCAAGGCCGAGCCCCAGAGTCTACGGCAAGCTTCACTGCAGAAGACGAGGTCTCCTTCAGACCTCAGCTTCAACTTCGGTATCAGCATCAGCGGGAGACGGGATCTCCCCCAAGCGATCATAACCTTGACTGCAAAAGAGAAGGTCTCCCCCGAATCGACTTCGGTTGATGAAGGCAATGTCAACTCCTGACCCTGACCACGGGGGGCAACATTGACTCCGGCCTCAACGTCGGCTTCACCAATTTTGGCTGGAAATGAGTCCCACTTCAACTCCAAACATTCGACTGGGGATGAGACCTCCCCCGAGCTTCAGCTGCAACAAATGCGGAGCCTGGAAGGAAGACTTCGGCAGTCGCCTGTTTTGGTACTCCCTTCCTTCAATTTTTGAACTCGGGAGTGGGGGGCTACTGTTGGGGATAAATCCCGCTCCTGCCGAAGCCCGGCCCGACGCTCAGCCCAATGTAACCAGTAGCCGCTAGAAGAGCTTTAGCGCCAGGCGCCAGGCCGAGCCCCTACCACGGCCGAACTGCCTAGAGGCCGAACTCCCCTGCGCCAAGGTCCGGGCCGAACTGCCTAGAGGCCGAACTCCCCTGCGCCAAGGTCCGGGCCGAACTGCCTAGAGGCCGAACTCCCCTGCGCCAAGGACCGGGCCGAACTGCCTAGAGGCCGAACTCCCACCGCCAGCCGAACTTTCCTGACGGCCGAGCTCCTTGGACTCCAAGCGGCTGGACTTCTTCGGGAGACGGACTCCTCCCAGACGCCCGTTCGGCCATCCGAGCTCCTGCGAACCTTTCTGCGGCCGAGTTCCTCCCGGGTTTTCCCTTTCGGCCGAACTCTCCTACGAGCCCGAACTCCTTCGGGCCCCACGGCCGAACTCCTTCGGACTGACCCCAGGCGAGCCCGTGCAGCCGAACTCCTTCGGACCGACTTCAGGCGAGCCCAAGTGGCCGAACCCCTTCGGACCGACCCTAGGCGGACCGAACTCCTCAGCGAGCCCTGGCCGAACCAACTAGCAACCTAAGTCCTTCAACTGGCCCCAAGCCGAGCTTCTTCGGGCCTCTCAGCGGTCGAACTCCTCGGCAACCGTCCCGCGGCCGAACTCTACAGATGGCCGACCCTTCAGCCAGACGAACTCCCCCAGCTTCCCCCTCGGCCGGAACTCTGTTACAAGTCCGAACTTCCATTGGACGAACTGTCGCCTGCAGCAAGACCGGACGGCGCCTTCCTCTCCGTACCGGACTCCATGCGGCACCACTCTCGCCGGTATGGCTCCCACGACCTACCGGACGACGCCTTCCTCTCCGTACCGGACTCCCATGCGGCCCACGGCTCGCCGGTATGGCTCCCACGATCTACCGGACGACGCCTTCCTCTCCGTACCGGACTCCATGCGGCCCACGACTCGCCGGTATGGCTCCCACGATCTACCAGACGACGCCTTCCTCTCCGTACCAAACTCCATGCTGCTCGAGGACTCTCTGCCAGACGGCACAGCCGTCACCATCCACTAAGCTCCGCTATAAAAGGACCCCTCCCGACATACTAAGGCTAAGCTCTCTGAACTCTCGACTCTCTAAGCTCTCCTCCACATCTCTAAGCTCCGGAACTCATTCCGAGCACTCCATTACTGTTGGCCGGAAACTAACTTGACCGTCGGAGGGTCCTGTCAGAGCCACCACCCCACCGGTTTCGGACGGGACTTCGTTTTGCAGGTCCCCGGCGGCGCCCAGCGGCCTCGATTTCGGCGACCTCCGGCGGCGACGGATTTCTGCACCAACAGACACCATAAAAAATGGTCAGATAAGTGGACTGCTAATTTAAAACTATCGATCTAGAAATGCCAAACTTACTTTAGACATCAATCGATTTATCAATTTTGATTTATGCCTAAAGACTCGGACTCGACCACTAAGCCATGATCAGTATCTATTTGTTAGATGTATGGACTTTAATCAATTACAACTATTAAAATAATCTATAAAAATGACCTAATCCTAATTAACTATTAATTAGATTTGATCAATTTCTTAATTTAGTCCATATTTAATCTAATCCTATGTCTTACCCAGTTAAGGACTTGATCAAAGCTAACCCATTACCTTTTAACCCATGTTTTATGAAATTATCTTAGGATTTTTAAATCATAAACCTAGATCCTAAACAATCACTTAATTTTTAATTAAGTTCAAAGCTTATGGGTTCGGATTTATGGAATCTCAAAACTAATTTTTGATTTGATCATTTAAAATATTTTCAAATTATAAATAGTTTACACTGAATCATATTTAATATATGATTTTAGATCTAATTTATTTTAATATTTAGTTCACATCCTAGAATTTCAAATCTAGGATTTTATAAAAAATAAATTTTTAATTTAAATTATATAAAATAAATATATCATACATATACATTTTAGATTCAAAATAAAAGATACATATCAACATATACAACAATAGGATCAAGATCTAAATATAAAACACATCATATGGATCAGATCATAAATTATTTAAATTTAGATTCAAAATCTAAAAATAAATCATAAATTATTTTAAATTTTATCTAACATATTTATGATTTTGGTTATTCAGGTCAGCGCATATTAGGACAACCTCTTCACTGTAGGGGATAAACCTTATAGGACAACCTTATAATCAATATGTGCGACCCTATATTATTTAGATCTAATCTAAATAATCCAAAATAGATCTAACATCTATTTATTTTAGATTTAAAATTAAAAAAATAAATCATAAAATTATTTAGATCATATCTAACTTATTCATGATTCAAGAATAGATCAGCACATACTAGGACAACCTCTCAATTCTAAGAGATAAACCTTACAGCAGGACAACTTTATAATCAGTATGTACGATTTTTAAAATTTTATTTTTGAATTTATCTTAATGTAAACATGATCATGTTATAATAGAACCTAAATGTTCTAATACCATTGATGAAAAATAAGCAAGGTTTCATGCTTGAATTTCAAAATATTTTTGAAATAAATCACAGCAAAAGATGCAGATTAAACTATTTAATCTAC
Source organism: Cocos nucifera (assembly GCA_006176705.1). Taxonomy (NCBI): domain Eukaryota; kingdom Viridiplantae; phylum Streptophyta; class Magnoliopsida; order Arecales; family Arecaceae; genus Cocos; species Cocos nucifera. The sequence goes on along the minus strand of QRFJ01000086.1, from coordinate 1,234,866 downwards.
AAAAATATGTAATCTAATTACTAAACTCTATATCTAAGATCTATAATATGTTATAATGCATACATAAATTTAAAAATAAATATTTTATTATTGATCAAATCAATATCCTAGATCTAGAATAGTTCTAGATCTAAATCCTAGATTGCATCTAGGTGAGAGAAGAGATCAAATCTCTTATCTTTGTGCGGGTCGAGAACTCCATGGTTGATTTTTGTTGTTATCTTCAGAGCTGCACATGCATCCGATCTCTATAGAAAAGTCCACAAGAAGCTGCAACATAAATCGAAGGTTCATCGAACAAAGATCCGCTCGAAGTGCTAGCTTCTCGCGGATCTCTCTATATGGTTAATCTAAAAATTATTCTTTAGATTTATTGGACACTCCAAGAGATGAAGAATAAGAAAAAAAATCTAACCTTTGAATTTCTCAAAAATCAAAAATAAAATAAAAAAAATATCCTAAGAGAAGATAGATCTTCTCTTTCAGGACATCAACGATTACTGTCATGAAAACATCTCTATGTTAGGACAAAAGGAGACCTCCTCTAGATATTTTTCATGTTTTTAGATTTAACATTATCAAATTTTTTTCATAGAAAAATTTCATGAATAAATAGAGAAGGGTTTTCAAAGAAATCATAAGAGAAGATCTTTTCTCTCTTCTTCTTCTCTCATCAAGACATGATAAGATCATGTCTAAAAAGAATATCATGCCCCAACAACTTGGAGCCCTCATCCCCCTACCCTATTCCTCTTTCTTTCAAATTTTTTATCACATAAAATATATAAAAGAATAAGAAAAAAAAATTTAAAAGAAAAAATAAGAGAAGACAATCTTTTCTTACCTTTGTCCTTTTAAGACATCAACTTTTTGTCTAGATGAAGACTTTTTCTCCAAGAAACTTGGCACCTCAACCTCCCACGCCAACCACCTTTCTCTCCTCAGATTTATCATGGAAAAAACCAGGGAAAATGATGCCATCTATTCTCAAAAGGGGGCATCCCACAAAATAGGTAAGGCTAGGTCAATTGACCTAGTCAAGGCAAATTCAAATGAGGAAGTTAGGTGAGGCGTCCAACTCTTGGATGCCTTAATTTTCTGCATGGAGAAACAAAAGAGAATGCCCAAAAATAAAAAAAATGGGCGACAAAAAAATAGGTGGGTGTGGTGAAAATTGGCGCAAGAGAGGGGGAGGAATTTTGGTTTCATGGGACTATCTCATCTTGCCATGTTTAATCAATTCAAACAAGATTCCAAAAACATGTTTTAATTTCCAAAACCATCTGATGTGTGGGCATGGAGACCATCCTTTTTAGCGTGAGAAAACTTGCACAAAGATATGGAAATAAAAGTGGCATGGGATTTAAAGGTGGCGTAAGGAAGGAGTGAGAGTCCCAGTCCAACTGGGACTCTTCTTGTTTGACTAGGTCAAAACTATTTTTGAACCTAATTTAAATTAAATTAAATGCAACCTAATTAAAGATGATCCTAGTCAAATTAGGAGCCCAATTAAATCAGATTAAATCATATTTAATTCTTATTTAAATCCTAACTTAATTAGGAATTAGGTACACTCAAGTTCTAGTCGAACAGAAACTTGTTCTTCCTTACAATTGGCTTATCCAATAAACTAATTAGACTTAATCCAATTAAGTCCAAACTAATTCTAAGTAAATCTAATTTAATTAGACTTTATCTCAGTCTGATTGCTCAATCAAATTGAGCCAATTAGCAATCCAATTGCTAATTAATCCTTCTTCAATACTTGCATTAGGTCAAACATCAATCGTATTGATAGTTTGACCTAAGAACCATTTTCAATCGTCGACTAACCATCTGATCAGGTTATAACCTCTTATATGTATGATCCCATAGGTTTGAACCTAAGTCGGTAGCATAGGAACTAATTTCTATACTAATCAAAATGACCATCTAACAATAATACTCAATATTCGAATAGGTCGAATGTATGCAAAGCAATATTCTTAGAACTCTAGCCTATAATTACCATATAATTCATTCTTTTGACTAGTAATGCTATAAGACGACTTCGAGTAAGCTGTTAACACTCATACAAGTCATCTCTATTATATCTCAAAATTTTGTAAATCTCATGACTCCTCACGAGAATTACTCAGACCTAGATTTTGCTAAATTAAAACATAACGAGTCATTCTCTTTCTGAAGTTAATCAGGAGTGGTCAATCCCATCTTGACTCACACACCAACTCTACAAGTACTTGACTGTATCCAAAAATCTTTCGAACCTATATTAAAAATATAGGTAGTCTAGTACCAAAGTATGGTGAGTTGCTTGCAAGTCACCATGGTGATCTCAGATCAGAGGGATACTTATATCTATTGGCCTTAGTTAGCTACTCTTGATAGTAGAGTGTTACATTGGTCACGTTCAGTACAGATGTACTCCTACATCTTATTTGGATGCCATACCAGTGTCTCTACATACTTCATTACGAGGACAACCAAAGCATATGTCATACAATAACCTACACTCGATAAGTTATCATTCTTATTAATAACTTATCATTTAATCATAAATAGTTTAGAAACTATTCGATAAATTCTTCTTTATGGATTGATTATGGTTCTAAAAATTTTATCATAATTTAGAAGTTCATTTAAAAAAAATAAAACTTCTACGATGAATCAGCCAAATAACTATTATTGTTTGATAATTCATATACTAATTTCAATCATCTACCACTTAGATGATTGACTTTAGAATATATTTTTCAACATTGTCGACTCAGTTTCAGACTGAATTGATCTAGTCTCAAGTTAGCCGACAGTGTTGAAACTGAATCAGCTCAGTGATCGGGCAGAGACGCGCAAGAGGTCTATTTGGGGCTAAGGTCTGTATTGATCCTAGGGATCTTAAGGCCTGATTTGAGAGGTCTTAAAGGGGTTAACCATATATGGGTTGGATTTAGATCTAGGAGATAAGAGCATGTAAGACGTGGGTGTACATGAGCTCGATGAGTGCTTTCATGTATTGGGTTAGAAAAATTTTTGATCGGACCTAATGGCTATGTATAAATACATAGATTGTATTAGGATTTTATTATGGTGTGAAATATAGATCTTTTCTTCCTCAATTTCTTTTCTCTCTTCTCTATTATGTTGCAGCCCCAGGTCCTTGAAGAAGCCCTAGAGAGGGGCACCTCCCTCAAGCCCTAGGAGGGAAGCACCCTATCATAGAGATCCAAGTGGTGGATTGGTGGTATGTTTTCCTTAGAGAATGTCAAAGTTTTCTTCAAGTCCATGCTAAAGATCAAGATTTTTCATAATAGGATATCCAAAAGAGTCTTTGGAATACTATTTTTATCTTTCAGAGGATCATAATATGATTGTGAGTTGGCATGCCAAATTCTTGAAAAGAGGTTTCATCCAGGAAGAAGGCAGTTGGAGGAAAAATTAGCTCAAAGAGAATATCTCTGAAGAGCGACGAGGCATAGAGCCTGTGGAACCTATTCCACCTCATAAATCCACTAGGATCCACTTCCTCCTAAAAGGTACATCGGCATGCCGATAGAGGATGTGGAGGAAATATTCCTCATGGGTGATATGGACTATGTTGATGATCCTAAAATCTATGACGAGGTGATGTCAGACATCAACTTCGAGAAATGGTTGGAAGCGGTGAGGTCAAAGATTGACTCAATGTATACCAACTAGGTTTGGACCTTAGTAGATCCACTAGCAGGAAGGATGTAAATAGATCTTTAAGAAAAAGATTGGTTTGGATGGAAAGGTAGAGACCTTTAAAGCTAGGCTTGTGGCTAAAGGTTATAATCAATGTAAATGCATTGACTATCAGGAGATCTTTTCATCAGTTGCTATGCTAAAGTCCATTCGAATGTTGCTTGTTGTTACAGCAGCTTATGACCATGAGATATGGCAGATGGATTTGAAAACTATCTTCTTGAATAGATATCTTGAGGAAGATATCTATATAGAGTAGCCTCTAGATTTCACGTCTAGTGATGAAGATCACAAGATCTGCAAGCTACAAAGATCCATCTATGGACTAAAGCAAGCATCTCAAAGTTGGAATACTTATTTTAGTGATGTGATCAAATCATTCCGTTTCATTAAAAACGAGAAAGAGCTATGTGTTTTCAAGAAGGTCAGTGGGAGGGTCGTTACTTTTCTCATATTGTACGTAGATGACATCCTCTTTATTAAGAATGACATTCCCATGATGACTTCTGTGAAAATTTGGTTGTTTAAAGAATTATCTATGAAAGACCTTAGAGAAGCATCCTATATTTTGGGAATAAAGGTTTATAGAAATAAATCTAAAAGGATGCCAGGTCTATCATAGCAAATGTATATACAGAAAGTGTTGAAGCGGTTTAGTATGAAGAACTCCAAGAGAGGTCAGTTGCCCTTTAGGCATGGAGTTCATCTCTCCAAAAAGATGTGCCCTAGTATAACTGAAGAAATACAGCATATGAGCAAGATTTCTTATGCTTCTGCTATAGGAAACCTTATGTATGCTATGCTATATGCTCGACCTGATATTGCTCTTGCTGTAAGTGTTACAAGCAGATATCAGTCGAATCCAGGTGAGGAACATTGGATTGCTATAAAGAATATCTTTAAGTACTTGAAAAGGACTAAGGATCTCCTTTTGATCTTTAGAGGAGGAGACTTATGGGTATAAGAATACACTGACTCAGACTTTATGTCTGATATTGATGATAGAAAGTCTACATCTAATTTTATATTCATATATAATGATGGTGCGATTAGCTGAAAAAGTTTCAAGCAATTGATTATTGCAGATTCCACTATGGAGGTAGAGTACATCGCTGCATCGAAGGCTGCTAAGGAAGGATTCTAGCTCAAGAAGCTCATTACGGAGCTGGGTGTGATGTCATTGGATGTCGTTCCACTCTTTTGCAATAACAATGGTGCCATAATGCTTGCTAAGGAACTAAGGTCTCACCAGAAGTCCAAGCACATCAAGCGACGGTTTTATTTGATTCGCAAATACCTTGAGAAGAACTTCATCGATGTGTAAAGAGTTGACTCTACAGAGAACATGACTGATCCACTAACGAAGCTGCTGAGCTAACAGAAGACTGAAGTTCATCTTGAGAAGATGGGACTTATAATGTTTATGGCCTTAACTTTTGGTCAAGTGAAAGTTTGTTAGATGTATGTCCTAGAAGCTAGATTGACTAACACATGTATACATTCTAAGAACATTATTTTATAATTAAAATTTTTTAAATAAATAAAAAATAGATTTTTTTTCATTCATGTTGTGTTTTAATTGTGTTCATGAATTGTCCAAGAAATTAGCGGATGATGATACGTATTCTCAAGAGTTGAGAATTTGAGGCACGTGTCATTAGTGGTTAATTCCTAAATACTCCCGATCATAGGATCTTCACGAGAATGGTGACTGATCCAGATAGATGGCATATAGATCGCTTTTCTTCATAGGTAGAGGTCTTGAGTCTACAGTATGGGGATATTGGAGCAAAAATGCAGGTGCTTGATAAAGATCAAGGATACTGAGTGTGACCAGTACAAGAAGTCACTTGGATGGCTACCCACTCGTCGGTGACTTACTCGATGTAGCAGTTGTGTAGATAGTTCTTTGACCTACGGTGCCTCGAGTATTTACAATGGGATTGCTGTAGTTTGACTGCATAATCACTTGATTACCTAGTCATTTAAAATCTTGCGGTGTATGTTGGCTGTAGTAGGTCTATTGTAGAAATAGGGTGTACACTAAGATAAAATCTATCGATCCTGGTAGACATGAATTAGACCTTTAAGAGAGTGTTTGGGCATGGGAATCTTGGGCATAAAGGGTTCTTGGGCATGAGATTTTGTAAAGATACAAGTTGTGTCTAGTTGAGAGAAAAGAAAGAGAGAAGAGAGATGTTCTCTAAGGTTTCTCTTAGATTTTTTTTCACAATCTTTTTAAGAGAAAAAGGTCAGAAAGAAGAGTCATTTTAGATCCTCCATCTCCTCTTTTGGTCCTTGGAAAGTCCAAGTTCTTCGAAAAGGGATTATCGCCATCAACCAGCTCAGTACTAGCATACTGTACTGATTTCTAGACTCCTAGACTTTAGATCAAGATTGAGGCCTTGTGTGGATTTTTCATAGAGATCGGACGTATGTATGGCTTGAAATGATATTCTCAGCCTCAGATTAGCAAGTGATGATTTCGACTTATGAAAGATAAAAGATATTCGATCTCTTTCTTCCACAAAATTAGATCTAATTTTGGTTTCATATTGATATTATCAACATGTTTATTTTATTTAATATTTAATTTTATATTTATCAACATGTATAGATCATGATATTAAATCTTAGATCTAAGATTTATTTACATATTTTAATAAATTAATATAATTAATTTATTGCTTCTACTGATCTAGTTTTTAAAAAAATTTAAAATATATGCTAGAAATCCTAGACTTTTTCTTTAAGCGGAGGGTCGTGGGGGGTGGGGGATAGAGTGGTACCATAGGGATGGGGGGCGATAGTGACGAGCCAGGGGGGCGGTGATTTTGGTGAGGGGGATGGGGGGTGGAATAGAGAAGAAAAACTAAAATAATAGTAATAATTTATTTTTAAAAATTATAAGTATTATTTTTTAAAAAATAAATAATTTAATAATAACAAGCATTAAATAATAGTTATGAAAAATAAAATCAAATAAAATATTTAAAAATATTTTAAAATAAATTATTTTTTATAATGAAAATAGTTTGGTTTTTAAAATAATGATAAAATATTAATTTAAAAAAATAATTTAATGCTTTTGCTTATTATAATTAAATATTTTTGCTTGTTTAGTCCCTATATTTTATTATGATTATAATTTAATATTTTAACTAGGGTTTAATACATATGAACTATTCAGTACGGGATCTAGTCTAGGATCTAGTTTGGGATCTGGGTCATGATCTGGGTCGGGATCCAATTCGGATCCGGATCATGATCCAGGTCGGATCGAGGTTAGAATTCGGCCTGAAATTTGGTCCAAAATTTGGATCACAATCCAGATAGGATCGAGGTTGGGATCCAGTCCTGATTCGGATCAAAATCTAAATCAGGAGCTAGGTTGGATTTGGGTACATGGTGCTGATGTTGTGTATGATGATGACAATATTGAAGATGATAGTGATAATACTGAACTTGTCGAACATAGTGGTCTAGGTTTACTATTGGATGATTTAAATCAGAGTATTTGCTTAAATATACCAATGAGTACTAGTGCATATGAAGGCAGTTCTAATCATGAACATAATATTAATGAGGTAGAATAGACTTTTGAATAATTTATAAAGTTTGTAAGGGATGCATGAGAGCCATTCTATCCAAATTGTGTAAAGTTCTCTAAGTTAGAATTTTTGATCAAATTGCTTCATTTTAAAATTGTGAACCAATGGAGTCAGAAGTTATTTGACCAAAATTTAGTAGTGATTAAAGTAGCTCTTCCCGATGGAGAGAGACTTCCAAAATCATATTCTGAAGCAAATATATACATGCAAATATTAGGACTTAGCTACATATCTATACATACCTGTAAAGATAACTGTATATTATTTTATAAAGAGAACGAACAAGCAAATGAATGTCCGAAATTCAGTGAGCCTAGATACAAACTAATAATAGAAAAGGAAAGAAGATACCTCATAAAGTTTTAAGGTATTTTTTATTGATTCCAAGACTTCAAAGGTTGTATATATCTACAAAGATAGCTAAAGAAATGAGATGGTATCATGAGCAGCAAGTTCTAGAGAACATACTTAGCCACTCAGCCAACTCTGTAGTATGGAAAGACTTCAATGCAAAGCATCCACACTTTGCAAGTGACCTGTGCAATATCTTACTTGGTCTTGCGACGAATGGATTTAATCCTTTTGGCAATTTCAGTACTTTCTATAGCATGTAGCTTGTGATGCTGATACCATATAACGTGTCACCTTGGAACTGTATGAAAGAACTACTTATTTTTATATCACTGTTGATTCCTGGTTCGAAAGCATTAGGTAATGAAATTGATTCTGAGGGCAACGATCAGTTAATAAATGATGATCAGATAGAAGACGATACATTAGTCGATTATTATGATTCGGAGGAGGACCTACAAATCAAGGAGGATACGGATATTGATGACTAGATCTATATTTTTGTTGAATCTTTTCTTACAATAATGATATGCAATACAATTTTATTTATTAGTATTTATATATTTTTTGCTACTATTATTTATTATTTTATTCATTTATATGTCAAGTTAGTTATATGCATGATTTAAGTATTGCAGGTATGGCGTTAGGAGGGAGACGACTACGTCCGACTTTCTAGCCTCCCCCTAAGGATGAGCTTTCCCCCATTTTCACTACCACAACATCGAAGCCGCCAGAGGCTACTATAGAGATAGATCTAAGTGGTATTTTAATATTTTTTATATAATAAAATTTAATTTTCATTATACCTGTTAGGTTTAAAGATAACTATCATACTAATAATTTATTCATTATTATTTTAGGCCATTTAGAGCAGGTGGTGAGGCGAGGGTGAGATCCATCGAAGAATCTCACCCTGGAGCATTAGAGATGGAAGCACGAGGGATAGCATCTCGATATTGAGATTCTATCCGACTACACCATGCCCATTAGAGGATGGTGCAAGCTATGGCTGACTGAGCTAGGCATCATATGCCATAGCTATGCCCCTGTGACCTCTCCGATTGGCGTCAGATTACACTAGCTCAGAGGAAGGTCTTCTTTAGCTACTTATAGGTAAAATAATATTTAGTAAAATATTTAATTAGCATTATATTCTTATAATATTTGTTATTAGCAGGCTATATTTAATATGGTTGATTTTGAGCACGATTACGTGCAGTGAGCTATGGATGACCACATATGCTCGTGTTTCAAGGATTACTGGCATTGCATTCATCGCCACTGGTATGATGTTAGGCGGGACCAAGGGATGGAGGCAATGCGATAGTGGCCATATGGCAGCATTAGTATCGAGGACTGGGCTGTTATATGCTATAGGTATGAGGACCCATCATATCAGGTTAAGCATATAATTTTTTTAAGAGTTTAATAATTAAATTATTTATTTTTAAATTTAGTTAGTTACTAATTTGAGTGCTAATTGTATAGCATCGATGTGCCCAAAATGCTGCCAATTACGTGAGACTGATCGTCTCACACTACAGGGATTCGAGGCTGTTCGCTCACCATATAGAGCAGATGGTAAGTAATTTTTATTTAGCATATTTTAACTCTTTAATTATTTTAAAAAAATATTAATTATTCTTAAATTATAGAGAGATATAAAGAGTGGCAAGCTTTTTAGTAGGATTGAGATCGACCAGTGGATCCACTAGCGATGGTCAAGAAAGTGGACGGCGGGGAGCTAAGAGCTTTATATAAGTTTTTTCAACTTTTTTTATTGATATTTTGATTTTCAGCATGAACTTAAAATAGCTATAACTTTAATTTTTAGGATTGTATGATAAGGATTGGATGCCAGCCTACACCTATTATGTGATCAAGTGCTTGGTACGAGATCCTATTATGTCACTGCAAGATGATAAAATTTGTAATCAAGTGTTTGGTATGAGATCCTATTATGTCACTACAAGAAAACTAATTTTTTATAATAAAATTATTTATGATAAAAATAATTTTATTATAAATAAGAGTATTTATGATAAAAAAATATTTTTATCATAAATAATAAATTATTTATGATAAACTTTTTTTTATTATAAATAAGTGATTATTTACGATCGAAAACTATCTTTAAATCATTTATGATAAAAAAATTTTATTGTAAATAACTATCCTTAAATCAGTAATTTAAAAAATATAAAAGGTCAGATGATTTGCAATGAAAAATTTTCATTGTAAATAATCGATTATTGGGGATGTAATTCAAATTTCTATTATAAATAATGGATTATTTATAATGCAAAATTTTCATCATAAATAACTATCCTTAAATCAGTAATTTAAAAAACATAAAAGGTTGGACGATTTGTAATGAATAAATTTCATCATAAATAATTAACTATTAGCAACACGATATAGGTTACCATTGTAAATAATGAATTATTTGCGATGCAATTTTTTATCGCAAATAACAATCCTTAAATTAGAAATTTAAAAAACATAAAAGGTCGAGCTATTTGTGATGGAAATTGTCATCACAAATAATCAATTATTTGAGATGCAATATAGATTTCCATCATAAATAATGGATTACTTACGATGCAAAATTTTCATCACGAATAACTATCCTTAAATCATTAATTTGAAAAACATAAAAGGATGGACTATTTGGGCTATTTTCGGAGGCAGCAAGCAAAGATGTGCCACGCATGGCTGATGCGATGAGGTTGAAGGGCGCGAGCACATCTGTTATTAGTTAGCTTATAGGCAATTTAGCATTTTTTTTAATTTTTTTAAAAATTAGTATTCTTTTAAAAGAATAATTTTATATAAATTTTTTTTGAATATTATATAATTTTAAAATTTAAAGTTTTTTTTCACCATTCATTATTTAAATAATTATCATCAGAGTATCATCATATAAGACCATCTCGATCCAGTAGCTCTAACTATGTCGATCAATAAAATTCGATTTCGACAGTCACGAATGACCTTATGATGATCCGATAGGTAGAGACCACCAATAGGTCCAAAAACTTGCAATAATAATTTTTGAAATATTTCTAGTATACTATTAAAATTTTATTTCAACCAGATATTATTATTATTATCAATTTAGTACAAGATGATTTAGATCGTTAAATAAAAAATGAGCAATCAAAAGGCCAAATAATGTCCGACTTTCTAGATAAATGATCTTTGCTACTATTTTAATCATCTATATAGTTGTAATTATAAAATCTAAACTTTACATATATAAATTATCCACATTAAGTAGATTTTACAAAAGCACAAGTATAATTGCTTAAGGACTTTAAGAATGTGTATCAAGGGACATATAGTTTTAAATGGTTTATACACGTGCAGTTTGCTTTTTACAATCACCACTATATAAATGATCAAACTATTAGCAAAGATTATTTATCTTAAAAAATTACTTTATAATTAGATGCCATTTGGCCTTTTGATTATTTATTTTTGATTTAACGATCCAAATTATTCTATACTAAATTGACCATGATAATTATATCTAATTAAAATAAAATTTTAATAGTGTGCAATAAATATCATCAAAATTTTTATTTTAAGTTTTCAGATTTATCGATGGTTTTTATCTATCAGATAATCACACGATTGTTCGTGACTGTCGAAGTTGAATTTTATTGATCGACATAGCTAGAACTACTAGATTGAGATAATTTTTATGACGATACTCTAACAATAATTATTTTGATAATAAATGATGAAGATAAACTTTAAATTTTAAAATTATATAATATTTAAAAAAAATTATATAAATTTATTTTTTAAAAGAATACTAATTTTTTAAAAAAAATTTAAAAAAATACTAATTTGTCTGTGGGCTAACTAACAGCAGATGTGCTCCCACCCCTTACACCCATTGCATCGATCGTGCATGGCGCATCCAAATAGTCCATCCTTTTATTTTTTAAATTATTATTTTTAGTATAATTATTTATGATGGAAAATATTCATCATAAATAATTTATTATTTATGATGAAAATTATTTTTTGTCATATGTAATCAATTATTATGATGAAACTTTTTCATCATAAATAGCTTGACCTTTAATTTTTTTAAAATTATGGATAATTATTTACGAAGAACATATTCCATTGCAAATACTGATTATTTATGATGAACATTTGATTTTTATCAAAAATAATTAATTATTTATGATGAAAAATTTTTATCATAAATTATCTATTATTTTAATTAGATAATAATTATTTAGATAATTATTATTAGTAATGGAAATTAAAATTTCATCATAAATAATTTTTTAAAATTTTTTATTATTTTTTAGGGGAAAATTTTTTTAGTAAAAAATAATTGATGAGATTTATTGGCAATGAAAATTAAGTTTTTGTCACAAATAATAGTTTTAATGATAGAAGTTTCATCGCTAAAATTTTATCGCTAAAACTCTTTAAAAGTCCATGACTTCGACATCTACTCCTTGCGAAATCCACTCGATCTCTCTCTTAAACCCTCTCCTCTCCTCTCTCTCCCCCTCCTCCTAGGCTTCCACCAATCGGTGACCACGTCTCCAACTATTGCCACTGCCCTTGCCATTGTTGCCGTTGTCGCTGCCTCTGCTATGCATGAACCAAAGGTAAGCTGCAATCGTCGGATTATTTTTTCGATCTTTCAGCACATAGGTATGGTGGCTAATGTCGTGCGGTGGTCGGTGACGAGCGGAGGAGTGTAGTGGGTTGTGGGGGAGTGGGTGCTTGGGAGGGAGGGTGTTGGTTGGGGTGTCGCGGTGGTAACCGGCACGGACCCATGGGGTGGAGCGAAGGGGCATCATAAGGGGTGGAGGGCGGTGTGACAGGCTGGGTGGGGATGCGAGGGTGGGGGGCAGAGGGACCAACACGGGGTAGGGGGTAATGGTGATAAATCAGGTGGGGGTCGCCGGGGGTGGGCGACGGTCGTGATGGGCAAGGTGGAGGCCGTGGGTGGTGGAGGCAAAGGGCACCACAAGGTTGGGAGTAGAGGGGCGCCGCAAGGGTGGGGACAAAGGGCACCGTAGGGGGTGGGGGACAATGGTGATAGGCCGGGAGGGGCCGCGAGGGATGGAGGCGGTGGTGACAAATCGAGTGGGGGCCGTAGGGGATGGCGGGTGGTGGTGAAGGCTGGGGGATGGTGGGGGCACTCGAGCGGGTGTTATGACTTATAGGAGAAGAAAGAAAAAAAAATTATTTTTTAAAAAATAATAATTTATTTATAATAATAATTATAATAACTATTTAAAATAATATTGATAAATAAAATCAAATAAAATATTTTAAAATATTTAAAATTAAATTATTTTTTATAATAAAAATATTTAGTTTTTTAAAATAATGATAAGCTATTATTTTTTAAAAAATAATTTTATATTTATCATAATTTAATTTTTTTACTTATTTAGTCTCTATATTTTATTATGATTATGATTTAATATTTTAATTAGGATTAGTTGAATCTTTTAATTTTTAATGCATATGAATTGTCTAGTCAAGAATTCGGATCAAGATGCGATCCAGGATCTGGGTCAAGATTTGGATCATGATCCAAGTCAGATCGAGATTGAGATTCAGTCTGGGATGTGTATTAGGATCCGGTTGGAATTTGATCTAAGATTTGGCTTGAGATCCAAATTGGAATCCAGTCTGAGATCCGATCCTGGATCTAGTTCGACATCCAAATCATGATCCAGGTCGGATCGAGGTCATGATCTAAGTCAAGATCTAGTCTGGGATCCTATCCAGGATCTGGGTCATGATCCAGATCACATCGAGGTTGGGATCTAGGTCGAGATCTAGTATGGGATCCGATCTAGGATTCGGGTCATAATCCGGGTCAAATCAAGGTGGAATTCAGGTCAGGATTCAGTCCAAGATCCGAGTTAGGATTTGGATCAGGATCCTGCCCAAGATTCGATTCGAGATTCAGGTCACGATCCAAATTAGATTGAGATCGGGATATGGAAACATCTCTCTATTTCCATAGAGAGATGCATGGTAATGATTTAAAGCATGCATTGATATAACCTAACTCCTATTCAAGAGTTCGTCCCAGGATCCCCAAAATGGACTTTGTGAATGGATCTTAAATGCCCCAATTTTGATAGTTCATAAATGCACCAGTTTTTTATTATTGTCATGGTGTTTTTTATTCTATTATGAAAAATTCTATTGCAGTTATCTTGTTTGTTCTTCAGATACATATTAAAAGTATATTGTGTACTTGGAGAACTGTAGGAAGATGTTGCCAGATTTTTGCAGGATATGGAACAACGGACAAAACTATAGTAACAATAAAAGTGATGCATTTTTGAAAGATATAGGACCACACCTATTAGGAAGGAGTTTGTGGAGTTAGGATTCATTAAGCATTTTCATTATTGTCAGTTGAATATCGACAAAAGTTGGATGAATTATGTACATTAGTCAATTGATCATCTGAATCGAGATCCAATCCAGAATCCAATTTGAGATTCGATTCGAGATCCAGGTCGAGATCTAGTTTAGATGAATGCTAGAGTTATTTTCTTTATTATTAATAGTTTTCTTTGTTATTAGATGGATATCAACAAAAATTGAATGAATGCCAAGGATATTTTCTTACCTAAATATCAAAAAGGTATTCGAGATTTTATTGAGTTTGCATGGTGTAAGACTGATAGTGCCAGTTGGATAAAATGTCCATACAAAAGATGTGTCAATATGATATATCATCATATATCACTTGTTGAGGAGCATCCACTATATTATGGTATGGACAAGAAGTATACTCGCTAGTTATGGCATAGGAAGGGTGATCCGAATTAAGTTGTATATGATGATGATGATATTGAAGATGATAGTAATACTGCAAAACCTGTTGAACATGATGGTATAGGTTTATTATTGGATGATTTACATCAGGATATTAGCTTAAATATACCCATGAGTACTAGTATATCTCAAGGTAGTTTTGATCATGAACACATTATTAATGAGGTAGGTGGGACTTCTGAATAGTTTGCAAAGCTTGTAAGGGATGCACGAGAGCCACTCTACCCAAATTGCATAAAGTTTTTCAAGTTATAGTTTTTGATCAAATTGCTTCATATTAAAATCGTGAATCGATAGAATCAGAAGTTATTTGATCAAAATTTAGCATTGATTAATGCAGCTCTTCCTGATGGATCAAGACTTTCGAAATTATATTCTGAAGCAAAAGCATACATACAGGAGTTAGGACTTGGCTACATTCCTATACATATCTGTAAAAATGATTGTATATTATTTTATAGGAGGAACAAACAAGCAAGTGAATGTCTACAATGCAGTGAACCTAGGTACAAAACCAAGAATAGAAAAGAAAATGAGATACCTCATAAAGTTTTGAGGGTTTTTTTATTGATTTCAAGACTTCAAAGGTTGTATATGTCCACAAAAATAGCTGAAGAAATAAGATGGCATCATGAGTAGTGGGTTCCAGAGGAGAACATACTTAGCCATCCGATTGACTCTGTAGTGTAGAAAGACTTCAATGCAAAGCATCTACTATTTGCAAGTGACCCATGCAATATCCGGCTTGGTCTAGCGATAGATAGATTTAATTTCTTTGGTAATTTGAGTACTTCCTATAGCATATGGCCTGTGATGCTAGTTGTATATAATGTATTACCTTGGAAGTGCATAAAACAATCATTTATTTTTATGTCACTGTTGATTCTAGGTCTGAAAGCACCAAGTAATGAAATTGATATATATCTATAATCCTTAATTGATGATCTAAAGAAGCTATGAAAAAATGGAGTACATATATATGATTCTATCAGTTGAAGAAATTTTAAGTTGCATGCATCGATTTTATGGACTATAAATGATTTTCCTACGTATGAAAACTTATCTAGGTGGAGTACCAAAGGATATTTGGCATGATCAATATATAACAAGGATACGTCCTCCTTACATTTAAAGCATGAAAGAAAAATATGCTTTATCGATCATCATGGTTTCTGCCTGCTAATCACTATTGAAGGATCTATTATAACCAATACTTTGATGGTAAGTCCAACCGACATCCACCACCTAAGGAGTTAAGTGGAGCAAAAGTTTTAGAACAACTTAAAGCCATTGGAAATATAAAATTTGAAAAAATATCGGGTACTTGCAAGCGGAAGCATACTGAAGCTGAACTAAATTAGATGAAGTGAAGCCTATTTTTTGAACTACCGTATTGAAAGTAGCTACTACTTCATCATAATCTGAATGTAACGCATATTGAGAAGAATATTTGTGATATTGTTATTGATACAGTATTGAACATCGCAGAAAAAATAAAAGATAATTCAAAAGCTCGCCTTAATTTGAAAGAAATAGGAATCCTACTGGAGTTGTATTTAGTTCGTTGAGATGATAATTTTTTTATGCCACCATCATATTATTTACTATTTGGCAAGGAGAAGTAGAGTTTCTGTGGATGTTTCAAAATCATAAAGTTTTCTAATGCTTACACTTCAAATATATTGCATTGTGCTAGCAACAATGATAGCAATATCTCTAGCATAAAAAATCATGACTCTCATGTGATGATGCAGTGCTTGCTTCTTATGGTGATGTGTAGCTATCAGAGTAGTAATCTCTAAGCTACATTGATTGAGTTAGGAGTGTTTTTTCAAGAACTATATTACTAAAAATTAAATATTAACTTAATTAAGAAGTTTAAAAAGGATATTATGTTCATTCTTTATAAGTTAGAAAAAATCTTTCTACCATCATTTTTTAATGTTATGATGCATTTGGTTGTTTAACTTCCAAAGAAAGCTCTTCTAGCTGGTCTAGTATATTATCGGTGGATGTATCCTATTGAAAAGTAAAAAAATCATAATCTTTTTGACATATCAATTGTAAGATGTTAATGTATTTGTTAAATTTAAATTATTTTTTATTTATAGATTCTTATATATCCTAAAAAAGTATATGCATAATAAGGCACGGTCTGAAATATCCATAGCGGAAGCATGCATAGCTATAGAGTATCTTATATTCTGCTCGATATATCTTGATGATATCGAAATAAGATTCAATTATGTAGATCATAACACTGACTGTGAATGAGATGATGATGAATCGATACTGTCCATATTCAAACAAATGGTTTGATCCATGGGTGAAAAAATATATGAGTTTATGGACGTGAATGAGCTATCTAAGATGCACTTCTATAGTCTAAATAATTATAAAGAAATTAAAAATTTAATTGAGTAAGTACCATCTTAGCATACTTTTTAGTATTCTAACTAAGTTTTTCATATCAATGTAAAATTAAAAATTATAACTTATTGCAGTGAACACAAGAATATACTATCCAGAAAGAAAAATACAAATGATGATCGACATAAAAAAAATTTGCAAAATGATTTGGAGACCATGTAAGTTCCACTAGTATTATGTTATATTTTTATAATTATAAAATTAATTACCTAAACCAACATAATTTTTTATGTTATATTGTAGATGAAATCTAAATATTTCAATTAAGAAGAGAGTACGATCGATGAGTTGTATGATTTAGCATGTGGTCTCGATCAAAAGGTTAATCACTATGTATCCTGTATTGTTGGAGAAATGAGATTTCAAACAAGAGAGCTTGAGATGCAAAGATAAACCTAGAATAGTGAGATTGCTATGATAGGATATGAAAGAGAAGAGTAGATTGAATATCTTGGTATATTGATAGATATCATAGAATTAAAGCATGAATCCAAAAATTCGGTATTCTTATTTCAGTATGAATGGTAGGATATTAGTAATAAGAAGATCGATATTTATATTGATCCATACTTTACCAGTGTAAATTTTTCATGAACATGGTACTATAATGAGCTATATATATTAGCAATTCAAGTAATATATTTGAAGGAACCAAAATATATATTGTACAAAGAATAATACCTAAAGGCATATATGACATACAAACCCACTAAAGATGAACGAAAATTCAGATCTACATGAAGAGGAAGCTTTTCAAGAGGAAGAACAAACATTGACGGAGCTCCTTGTTGATGAAAAACTTGTGACAGCTCCTTTGAATAAAGCTGATCTACCATCCAATGAAGTTAAAGCTAATTTTATATTTAATCTTGACGATTCGGAGGGTGATGATCAGTTCATAAATGATGATGAGATGGAAGATGATATATCTATTGATTATTATGATTCGGAGGAGGACCTATAAATCAAGGAAGATATGGATATTAATGAGTAAATCTATATTCTTTGTTAAATCTTCTCTTGCATTAATTGTATACAATACAATTCTATTCATTAACATTTATGTATTTATTATTATTATTATTCATTATCATATTTATTTATATATCAAGTTAGTTATATGTATTTAAGCATTGCAGGTATGGTGCCAGGAGAGAGATGATGATGTTCGAGTTCTCAACCTACCCCTGAGGATAAGCCTTCTCTCATTTTCATTACCGCACCATTGGAGTTACCAGAAGGCCCTATAGAGGTAGATCTTAGTGAGGCAAGTCCGAGTGAGATGGATTCGAGTGATATTTTAATATTTTTATATTAAAAAGTTTAATTTTAATTATACCTATTAGATTTATAGATAGCTATTATACTAATAATTTATTCATTATTGTTTCAATCCATTCCCTATCGGTGGTAAGGCAAGGAAGAGGTTTGTTGAAGAACCTCATCCTTGAGCATTGGAGATGCTAGCACAAAGGACAGTGTCTCCGCATCGAGATTCCATCAGGCAACATCAGGCCTATTAGAGGATGGTGTGAGCCATAGCAGACTGAGCTGGGCATCATATGCCATAGCTTTACCCCATGATGCTCTTCGATTGGAATCAGATTATATGGGCTCAAAAGGAAGTCTTTTATAGCCTCTTACAAATAAAATAATATTTATTCAAATATTTAATTAGTATTATATTCTTATAATATTTATTATTGGTAGGCTATATTTGATATTATTGATTTCGAGCATAATCGCATGTGGCGAGCTATGGATGATCATCTATGCTCACATTTAAAGGAGTACTGGCATCGCATTCATCACCACTGATATGCTATAGTGCACGACAAGGAGGTGGAGGCAACATAGCAGTGGCCATATAATAGCATCAGTATCAAGAATTGGGCTATCATATGCTGCACGTACGAGGACCCGACATATCAAGTTAAGCATCCAAACTTTTTTTTAAAATTAAATCATTTATTTTTAAATTTAGTTAATTACTTACAAATTTGACTATTAACTGTATAGGGTCGATGTGTCCAAAATACTATGAATCAGGAAAGATAGATAATCTCGCATTGTAAAGGTTCGAGGCTGTTCGCTCGCCATATAGAGCAGATAGTAAGTAATTTCTATTTAGCATATTTTAACTCTTTAACTATTTAATTTTTTTATTAATTATTCTTAAATTATAGAGACATATAAAGAGTGGCAAGCTTCCTGATAGGATTGAGATCTACCAGCGGACCCATCAGCGATGGTCAGAGGACTGGATGGCAGGGAATCAAGAGCTTTATGTAAGTTTTTTTAACTATTTTTTTATTAGCATTTTGATTTTTAGTACAAACTTAGAATAGTTATAACTTTAATTTTCAAGATCGTATGATAGATATTAGATCCCAACCTATCCCTGAGAGCTCGATCGTATCCATAAATAATGAGATCTATCATCAGATTGTTGGTATGAGATTCTGTTATGTTAGGAAGCTAGGGCATGGAATCAGAGATTCCATATCTTCATGCTCATTCAGGGCAGACATCCATATTGCCTGCGATGTTCGACTGGCGAAGATACAGAAATAGGCTATTAAGGATCAACAGTGGCTGCTGAGTTGACTATATTTATCTACGAGTACCAGCTATTTCGGATATAGATGATAGAGTGGATGGTATAGATGGAGTAGATGATGCAACTGATGAGATAGCAATGGATCGGTACGAGCTCCTTCGAGCGCTCCCCTCCTCCAACCCATTTTTCTTCTCTAGATGTCGATGCTTGATGGCCAACAATCTATTTTTATATTTTTTTATTTTTATTTTGGACCTTTTGTATTTACAAAAAATATTTTCTATAATTATATTTTAATATAATAAAATAATATAATTTATTTATGGGTTTATTATGTGGATTTTTATTTTAATTTTATAGATTATAAATATGAAATATTAAAAATATAAATTAAAATATATATATTTATAAAATATTTTTTAAAAGTTAAATTTATTTATTTAATTATTTATGGTGCAAAAATTTATGTCATAAATACTTAAATTAGTTATAATGAAAAAATATTATTGCAAAAAGTATATTAGTTACAATGATAAAAATTCATCGCAAATAGTTGATTATTTATGATAAAATTTTTTTATCATAAATAGTCAATTATTTATGATAAAATATTTTCATCATAAATAATCCATTTTTTATGATGAATTTTTTGCATTACAAATAATTTAAGTATTTATGATGCAAATTTTTGCATCATAAATAATTAATTATTGATGACATAAATTTATAAATTTTCATCATAAAAATATCCATCATAAATAATTAAATGAATAAAAAAATTTGATAAAAATTTTAATCATAAAAAATTATTATTAGAAATAAAATTTTTTCATCATAGAATATTATCTATAATTTCATTTTTTGTAATGAATTATCCATCATAAATAATTATTAGCAATAAAATTTTTATTATAAATAATTATTAGTGATGAAAATTTATTATTTGCAATGCTTTTTTGCATCATAAAAATACTTTTTATTATAGCGTGTTAGGGGGCTAGGGTATGGGATCAGAGTTCCTTCATTTTCATGCTCGTCCAAGGTTGGCGTCTATGCTACCTACGATGTTTGGCTACAGAGATAATGAGATAGGCTGCTAAGGATCGATAGTAATTGATGAGGATCGACAACTGATGAAGCAACAGCAGGCCAGTCTGAGCTCCTCCATCCATTCTCCTTCTTCAGATGTTGATACTTGATGGCCAGCAACTTATTTTTATAATTTTTATTTTTATTTTGGATCTCTTATAATTATTAAATTTATTTTTTATAATTATATTTTTAATATAATAAAATAATCAAATTTATTTATGATTTTATAGTGTAAATTTTTTATTTTATTTTATAGATTAAAAATATAGGTATTAAAAATATAAATTAAAAATATATATTTACAAATTATTTTTTAAAAAATCTTATATTTTAATTAGCGATGGAATATACATTACAAAAAAAGTTATTTACGATAAAAACTTTTCATCATAAATAATTTATTTTTAAAAATTTTAAAAAAAAAATTAAAATTATTTACAGTCAAAAATTTATACCACTGCAAAAATGGCCTATGACAGTGCTTACTATGGCAGCAATTTTCAAAATCGCTGCCATAGATCCTATGGCAGTAATTTTCGTTAAATGCTGCTATAGGTCGGACCTATGGTAGCAATTTTTGTAACTATTGCTATAGGTCCGATATATAGCAGTGATTACAGAAAATCACTGTCGTAGGTTAGACCTATAGCAATGGTTCATTATAACCACTGCCATAAGTCGGATCTATAGCAGTGGTTAGTAGTAACTGCTGTCATATATATATATTTTTTAAAATATTATATAATTTTAAATTTTAATGTTCATCTTTATTGTTCATTATCTAAATAATTATCATTAGAGTATCATCATAAAAGGTTGCCTCGATCCGATGGCCCTATCTTCGTCGATCAAAAAAATTCGATTTCGATGATCACGAACGATGATACAATGATCTGATAGATGAAGACCTCCGATGGATCCAAAAATCTGCAATGATGATCTTGGTGATGTTTGTAGCATACTATCAAAGTTTCACTTCAATCGAATATCATTATCTTGGTCAATTTAGTATAGATTAGTTTTGACCGTTAAATGATAAACGATTGATTAAAGGACCAAACGGTGTTCGATTATGAGATAATTTTTTTATAAATGATCTTGGCTACTATTTTAATCATTTTTTATGATGGTGATTATAAAATTCAATTCGTGAGATGAAGAACGATCTAAAACTATATATCTCCTGATAACCATTTTGAAACTTCACTGATTGTTATGCTCATGCTTTTGCAATATCTGCTTAACATTAATAGTTTATATGAAAATAATTTAAATTTTACTATCATCACCGTATAAAATATTTAAAATTATAATAAAGATCATTTAACTAAAATATTATCTCATAATCGAATGCCGTTTAACTCTTTGATTGCTTGTTTCTAATTTAATGGTCAAAATTATTCCATACTAAATTGATCATGATAACGATATTCGATTGAAGTGAAATTTTGATAGTATGCTATAAACATCATCGAGATCATCATTGCAGATTTTTGGATCTATCAAAGATCTCTATCTATCAGATCATCGCATCATCGTTCGTGATTATCGAAATCAAATTTTTATGATCGATGAAGCTAGGGCCATCAAATCGAGGCAATCTTTTACGACTCTAATGATAATTATTTAGATAATGAATGATGAAGATGGATATTAAATTTTAAAATTATATAATATTTAAAAAAAATAAAAAAATTATTTTTCACCTATGATAGCGGTTATATCGAACTATTGCTATAGATCTACAGCAGTGATTCTATAACCGCTGCCATAGATCTATGGCATTGGTTTTGGATAACCACTGTCGTAGATCTATGGCAGTGGTTCGATAACCGCTATCATAGGTTAGGTTAAAAATTATTAAATTTTTTCTTCCCTCCCATGTGCGCTCGATCTCTCTCTCTCTCCCCCTCCTCTTCGTCGCTGGTGAGGCTCCTCCCCCCGACCGACGTTGCCCTGCCTCCCCCCCGATCGGTGTCGCCCCTCGTCGCCCCTCCCCCCCGACCGGCATTGCCCCTCCTCCCCCCCAACCGACGTCGATCCTTCTCCCCCTAGCCAACGTTGCCCCTCCTTCCCCCTCGACCGACACCGCCCTCCATCCGACCCTCCCTCTCCGGCCTCCCATCCTCGGCCGCCCCTCCCCACCCCACCCCCGGCCCCCCACCCCTCCATCCGACCCTCCCTCAATCCCCAACAAACCCCATCCGATCCTCCTTTGGCCCCACGAAACTCCACCCCCCACCACCACCACCATTCTAACCCTCTCCTGGTCGAGTGCGAAGCCTCCTTCTGCCTCCTCATCACTGTGCCCCCCTCCCCTGGCCCATCCATCCCCGACTGCCCTGCTCTCTCTCTTTTTTTTTTTTCTTTTTTCTCTCTTCTCTATCTCACTATCTTATTTTTATTTTGCAGGTTACCTCTAGTGTCGTCGGCCTCCTCTAGCATCGTCACTGGCAACCCTCAGAGCTTTCGGTACGATCCGCTCTCTATAGCCATAGGTATAATTTTTTTAAATTTTATAGTATTATTTATTAATCATGTATATTTATAATAATTTATAAAATATTTATAATAAATATTATAAATATTTATTATAAATATTATAATTATCTGCATGTCATAGTTTTTGGGTCGTGTCGTGGCGGTAGCCTTGGGCCGTGCCATGTCGGCGGCTATGGACTAGATCTATCAACGGATTGGATTCGGATCGAAACCTGAATATTTAGATTCGGACCTAATTTTAATTACTGATATCAGATCCAAATTTGAATACCCGATGGGTCTATACTTGAGAGAGGAAGGGAGGGATCTGGCCTTGCCGCCATCATTGGGAGGGAGGGGGTCCGATCTTGCCACCATCATTGGGAGGGAGGAGGTTCGACCTTGTCGACGAGAGAGGTCGAGAGAGGGAGAGTGAGAGATCGAGAGAGCGAGAGAGGGAGGGAGGGGGTCCGGCCTCGTCGGCATCATTGGGAGGGATGGGGTCTGGCCTTACCGATGAGGGAGATCGAGAGAGTGATAGAGGGAGGGATGGGGTTTGGCCTCACCGATGAGGAAGATCAAGAGAGGGAGAGAGGAAGATCGAGAGATGAAAAAATTGAGAGGGAGGGGTTCGGCCTCGCCGCCATCATCGATGAGAGAGAATGAGAGAGAAAGTGATCGAGGGGATGGCACACAACCGAGCTGGCTCGGATATGCAGCCGAGCTGGCTCGAATATGCAGTCGAGCTAGCTCGGGCCATGATCGAGCCGGCTGGGGGAGGATCCTAGTCGGATGTCTTAGGCACGGAGTTGGCTGTCTTAGGCATGCAGCCGGCTCGGCTTTTGAGCGAATAAAATTTGATATGTCATAATGTTATATTAATTAATGTTCATTAACATTGCAAGTTACGATGGCACCGAAATGCCATCTAGCTTTCACCCCTACCTCTCGATGGGTTACGTGCAATTTCACATCCGAGGAGTAGTCGAAGCATACTCCATCCACCTCGACATCGACTGCTCAGAGACTTTCACCACCAACATCTACTCCACTAGCGGCATCTAATCCACCGGCAGCTGAGCCTCTACCATCGCAGGCATCTTAGTGTACATTTTTATTATATTAGCATAATTTTATTTTTTATATAGTATTTGTATATTTATATATTTGTATAACATATTTGCATTGTAGGTGCATCATCCAGTCGGACATTTCACGATCCCACACATATGGCACACGTGTGGAACCACCAACATCAGGTGATGGTGCAGTATGATGCGGAGGGGATGTCGGTAGGGAAGACCGTGCGGGAGATGCATTTCTTTTTAGGAGTGCTTGTGAGGCAGTCGGACATTATTTTCGTAGAGCCCAGAGATCGGTGTTTGATGGATGCTGCCGTCAGGGACCGAGTATGGTAGGAGATATGGGTAAGTACGCACATCTTAGTTATATTTATGCATTTTATATGTTTACGCTATATATGTTTGATTAGAATAATTTTATAACTGATTTTTGATAAATTTATGCAGAGGAGGCATGATTTTTTCGATCACAAGAGGGCTTGAGATGCCCGACTGAAGAAGATCGGGGAGTTGTACCAGGGTTACAAGATCAAGCTCCATAAAGGATGGCTCGAGCATCGATGAGATCTCCGAAAGAGTTTATTCCTTGGATACAGGATTGTCCTCCAAGTCAGTGGGAGAGGATGGTTAGACACTGAAGGAGCCAGAAGTTTGAGGTAAAATTTTTAACTTTTAAATTTTTTAATATGCTTAAAATTTTATTTAAATATTTTTTAAATATTTATTATTTATTTGAATATTTATTAGACTATCTTCCGTCAGAACCAGAAGAATCGAGCAGCCTAGGAGTATACGCACACTCTAGGCCACGAGTCTATGACCAATCGTGTGCATAGAGAGGTAATTAATTCTAAATCTTATTAGATAAATTAAATTCATATTTTTTATTATCTTTCTAATAAATTTATTCTTTGTTATAGCTGATAAGAGATGGAGTGATGTCCAATCGTAGTGAAATCTTTCGATCCAGTCGTACGGGCAAGACGAGCAAGCCGATGAACACCGCGATCGGACATATTTTTGTAAGTATTAAATATATTAGTATATATGATAAGTATTATAGTATTTTTTATAAAATTTTATTTTAATTTATAATTACAGGATCAGTTGGATGCGCTTGCTCGCGAGGATCCGGATACCTCTGGACCCCATGACCATCTATCTCAGGTCTTGGGGCCTGAGCACTCTGGGAGGATTCTATGCAGGTTCGGATACACGCCGATGAGCTACTGATCCAAGGCAAGCATCTTCTCACAAACTTTTGGTGTCGTCAGTTGGAGGAGCTTGAGGAAGCATTGGCATGGGTAGATCATGCTGCGATGCAGGCAGATCGGGCTAAGGAGCGCGCATATCATCTGAAGGGTATCATAAGAGACATGATATCGACGCTCAGCATGCATTTTGGAGTCACGGACTTCAAGAATATGTTGGCATGCATTTCAACTCCAGCTCCGACTCCAGCTCTAGCTCCAGCTTTCGGTGACGACAACGACGACGATGATGTAGATTTAGGAGATTTTTGATGTATTTTATTCTTTTTAAAAAAAATATTATAAATTTTATTCAATAATAAAATTTTAGCATTCTAGAATAATTTTTATGTTTATTATATTTTCTTATATTATATATCTATATTTATCAGATAAAATATATAAAAAAAATAAAAATTTTATTTTTTTAATTATTTAAGATCTACGGTAGTGGTTTTATAACTAATGCTATATCCGTACCAACCATTATCATAGGTCCGATGCCAACCGCTATACTAGACCTATGGCAGTGGTTAAGAAACCACTACTATAGATTACCTATGGCAGTGGTTATGTAGTCGCTGCTATAGATATCCTATGGTAGCAGTTACATAACCGCTGCGATAGATCAATCTATTGCAGCGGTTTATAAATCGCTATAATAGGCAATTTATGGCAACAGTTCTAACAACCGCTGTAATAATCGCTACTATAGAGCTACGATGATGGCCGCAGTGGCAGCGATTTATCGTTGCTATAGAGCTACGATGATGGCCGCAGTGACAGCGGTTAGAAAATTACTGCCATAGCCTATGACAATAATTTTTTAGGCTACGATAGTGGTTACAAACTGTTGCCATAGTTCTTTTTTATAGTAGTGTTATGTCATAAATAATTACTTTTTTATGATGAAAATATTTATGATGTAATTTTTTCATCATAAAAATATTTTATTTTATTTTTTAAAATATTAAATTTATTTATTAAATTATTAGCAATGGAAAATTTCATCATAAATAATCCATTTTATGATGAAAATATATTTTCATCAAAAAATAATATATTTATGATGAAAATATTTATATCATAAATAATTTAAAAATTAAATATTTTTTTATGTGATGAAAATATTCCATCGCAAAAAATTGCTTATTAGCAAAGAAAATTTTATTTTCATCATAAAATATTATCTACGATCCTATTTTTAGGGACTAATTATTAAGAATGGAATTTTCATCATAAATAATTATTTACGATGAATTGAGTATTTGCAATACTTTTTTTTTGTGTCGCAAGTATTCTTTTTTATTGTAGTGTAAATCAATATAAAATTAATTTATCTTTAAATTTAGCTTGATATCTCAACTTCCTCTTATCAATTATATATTTGAGAAATTTAAATCAACAAAAGCTTAATTGGTTATGAATGTCTTTGATTATAAAAATTATAAATGAAACTAATTTTTGACATTCTCCTCTTAAGATGCTAAATTATCAAAATTTTTCTAGAAATTTGCATGAAATAAGTACTTGAAGATAAAACTCTCAATCATAAAACTCAAATGCTTCATGTTACATTGCATTTTAGTTTATCCCTAAGGATTTAAAAAAAAATTTAGTTGAAACTAACCATATAGAGCTTATATCCAAATTCTCTTTTCTTAATTACCTCAAATTTAATGGATTATCTTCCCTAATTGACCATTCTTTTAATTCTCTAAATTAATTTTAAAATTATTTTTATTCTCCAACTTGATTGCATATCAATTATATCTCAATTTGATTGAATTCCCATGCTTTGAAACTTTTTTGAACTGCTTCTATATCAAGGAGTTGACTCAAAATTTAATGGAGTCGACTCATGGACTAAAATATTAACTGAAAATAGTTTTGTGAGGAGTCGACCTTAGGTTTCTTGGAGTTGACCCCTTGTTAGGAGTTGACTCGAGTCTGAGATGAGTCTACCCCTATGTCAGGATGAGGTTTTTTAATTAGAGTCACCTTGAAGCTCTGTTCATTTCCCTCTTTCTATCTCAAACCAAAACCCGCTCCAAACCTTGTTCTTCTTCAAAATCCACCTTTCTATCTCAATTTTTTCTTTGATTTTTGTCATTCATATCTCTTATGGTTCGTGTGAAGCACACTGCCTCGATGTCTAGGCATCGCTGATTGGATTCCTCGAGCCCTAGGTGATCACCAAGTCCTCCTCCATTTGTGAATGTTGTGGAAAACATAGATATGAGCCATCCCAACCCACTGCTGCTCCTCCACCACCCTCAGAACCTTCTCAGCCACCAGCAGCATCTCCCTCCTCCTCCCAACCGACTGTTTCAAAAATGGTATCTACTTTATCCTCATGCATAATTACCATCGGCAGAAACATTGATTTTGGGTTCTTGGAGTGTGAGCTGTTTACAATTGGCAACAAGATTAAGAGAATGGGTTGGGAGTTCCTCTGCAGCTTGAAAGTTCCCACTTACCCTAGTTTGGTTGGAGAGTTTTACAGTAATGTTAAAGTTGCCAGGAGTGGGTAGTATGACAGCTAAGGTGAAGGGTGCAGAGATTGATCTTGATGCTGAGAGTCTGGGTCATATTCTTCACACGCCTACTATTGGAGATGTATTTGAGGCTCTTGCCAAGCATGAGAATGGACTGAAAGTTAGGATGTTGCGGGAGTCAAGAAAGTAAAAGCAAACATTTTGAGCACTAAAATGTGACTTCTGCATCATATAACCATAGGATTTTCTTTTCGAAGACAAGAAGGTTTGATCTTGTGTTTGAGCATGATATCACCATTATGTATCACATTATTCAAGAGATTCCCTTGAGTTTGCCACCAATCATAATTGAACAGATGTACGATGCAGCAAACTGGTCGAAGGTATCTCTATCTTATGGCATGGTTCTTACATTGGTATTTTGAGAGTTTGGTATTTATCTTGAGGGAGAGACCATCAAGAAGTTGATGCATATAGACACATACAACTCTTGGTCACTACATTGGATGAGCTTTCGAAAGACTAGCTAAGGTTAGATCAGGAGAGGTGATGATATTGATGAGAATGTGGCTCTTGAGGCAATTCCTACAGTAGACACTGAGATGGAGGAGCCAGCAATACCAATAGAATTAGTAGAGTAGACTAAGGTTGATCATCCAAAGAGCTCAGATAGATCATACTATAGACTGGATGAGGATGCCCTAGTTGAGAGGATCACCACTCATGTCATTAGCGAGGTCCATATAGAGTTCCAGAGATTAGTTTCTAAGACCATCGTTTTGATCCGAGAGGAGTACCAGAGAATTGCTTCAAAGTTTTGAGGCCAACCATCTAGAGATGCCAAACCATCTTTCCCATCTCAGCCTGATTCTAGTTCTTAGAGCTTTACTTATCCTATCCCCTAGAATGCTAGGACATGACCTGTATAGCTTTAGTACTCTCTAGCAATCCATTTTTATTAGTTATAGATGTCTTATATTTTGATCATCTTGATGTTCGATATTCTTGTAGACATCCTTTTGTAAACATCCTTTTTTAAATCAACGAATATCAAACTTTTATGTTCAGCATCAATTTTATTTAATCATTTGTTACTCTTACTTATATACATATCATATTCATTTTGAAATGTGCTTTGTTGATAACTTAAAAGAGGAATTTCAAAATAAACTAATTTTCTAGTATTTACTATGAAAATAGGGAGAGAAAACATTATTGGAATACTAAAATCAATTTGTACTTTGAAATTATCAATGATTATCTATGCTTTACTTGTCTTAATCAACTTACTCTATTGACTTATCTTTGAAAATAGTTAGTAACTTTTAAAAGATAATTTATTGATAAACTTTGCATGAGTGGATCTTGTGGCAATTAATTCGATATCAATTAATTTGCATGAGTGGATGTTGTGGTAAGTAATTTTGCAAAATGGTTTTCTTGCTTGGTATCCTCACTTTTGCCTTGCAAATTACTGCTTCAATCTTTTGAGATAAATAGAATCGATCTTTAAGTCTCAAAATTAGCTGTTCTCAAAGTAATTTGAGACAAAATTAAAAATTTCATATCTCATTGGACTTAATTCAGTAATATTTTCTAAGAAGATGGTGATTTGAATTTTATATAATAACTCATCTTGATATTGAATTCCTAAATACTCCAGCTCAAAAATATTTTAATTTGAATTTGAAAATGACAAGATGAGTTTTGAAATGCTTATGTCTAATTATATTTAAGAAAGTGCTTTGCATCCATGCATTTGAAAGCAAAGTGTCACCACAAGAAAATAGGATTTTAGCAATCCAAAAATCAGTAAACTCAGGTTACAAAACTTTATGATCAATTTAAATCAATCACAAAATGATCAAAAATAATAATTTAAATTTAATAATATTTTATTTTTAAAAATTGATCATAAAATCGATCGTTAAAATCAATCATAAAATTGTTCGCTAAATTTATTAAAATATTTTTTATTAATAAATCAATAGCAAAATTAGTTGCTAATTATTTTTTAATTAATTTATCAATCACAAAATTAGCCACTAATTTTTTTATTTTTTAAATTAATTTATTAATCATAAAATCAATTGCTAATTATATAAAACTTATCTTTTTTATTAATAAATTTGATTACAAAATCAATCACTAATTATTTTTTAAAATTTAATTAAAAAATTAATTATAAAATTAGTTATAATTTATTTTTTATAATATTTTGATTTTCAAAATTGATTGCAAAATAATCTCTAATTTTTATTATATATATTTTTATTTTTATATAATTTTTATTTTTATATAATTTTTATTTTTTATATATTTTATTTTTTATATTATAATTTAAAATAAAATTTGGTTATGGACTAACGAAGGCCGACGTCGATGATAATGGGGAGCATGGCGATGGTGGAGTTCAGCGGTAGGTAGCAGCAAGGAGAAGAGTAAGAGGTTTGATGGAAGGAGAAGAGGGGAGGGGGGTCATCATGGGCGAGTTGGCAAGGGGAGGCCAGGGAGAGGGAGCCATTGCGGGCATGCCGACAAGAGGAGGCCATCACAGGCAAGCTGGTGAGAGGAGGTCATCGTGGGTGGTCATCGGGGAGGGGGGCGTCTCGGGCAAGCCGATGAGGAGAGGCCATCGTAGATGGTCATCGAGGAGGGGAGGAGGGGCCATCACGGGCAGGCCGATAAGAAAAGGCATCACAGGTTGTTGTCGGAGAGGGGAGGGGGGATATCGTAGATGGGTTGGTATAAGGGCAAGAAGAATAGGGGGTTTGAGCATGGCTAGGGTTGAGAGGAGAAGGAGAAGGAAATTGTGGGAGGGTGGAGGGGAGGGGGGCCATGACAAGCGGGCTGGCGAGGGGAGGCTTAAGGGAAGGGATGGCCATCATGAGTGGGCTGACAAGGGGAGGCCATCGTGGGTGGGCTGGTGAGGGGAGGCCATCATGGGCTGTCATCGGGATGGGGAGGGCCGTCATAGGTGGGCCGATGAGGGAGGCCAAAGGGGAGGGGAGCCATCGCGGGCGAGCTGGCAAGAAGAGACCATCATGGGCGAGCTGGCAAGTGGAGGTCATTAGGGGCAGTCACCGGGGAGGAGAGGCTGGGCCATCCTGGGCAGGCCGATGAGGGAGGCCATCGCAGGTGATCGTCGGGAGGGGAAGAAGGTGCCATCATGGGTAGGCCAGCAAGAGAAGGCCATCATGAGCGATTGCAAGGAAAGGGAGGGCAGGGCATCGTGGGCATTTCAGGGAGGGGAAGGGGATTCGAGCATGGCTATGGTTGGGAGGAGAAGGGGGTTATAAAGAAGATTTGGCAACCGATTTATCAATAGCTAAATCGATCTCTAAAAATAAAGGCACCAATTAATTTTTTTCAAGATTTAAATTTATGATTGATTTTTTGATTATAAAATGTTAAAAAATTATGATTGAAAAATCATTTACAAACATAATTATAGAATAAAAAATAATTCATAAATTTTATGATTGATTTTTTGATCATAAAATTAATATTTTATGACCAAAAATCTATCACAAATTTTTTTATAGATTAAAAAATAATTCAAGAATTTTACTATCAATTTTTTGGTCATAATTTTTTTTTATATTTTATAACCAAAAAATAGATCATAAAATATTTTAATTATTTTTTAATTTAAATAAAGAATAAAAAATTATTTAAAAATTTTGTAATCAATTTTCTAGTCATAAAATTAATATTTTACAATCAAAAAATTAGTCATAAATTTTTTTATAGATTAAAAAAATAATTCAAGAATTTTATGATTATTTTTTGGTCATAAAAATTTTTATATTTTGTAATAAAAAAATTGGTTCCAAACTTATTTATAGATTAAAAAAATAGTTCAAGAATTTTGCTATCAATTTATTGGTCATAAATTTTTTTGAATATTTTGAAATTAAAAAATCGATCATAAATATATTTTGCAATAGATATGATTTTTTTTTTTTTTTTCTAAATATGGTATATATAATTTTAAAATTTAAAGCCCATCTTATCCTTTATTATCTAAATAATTATCATTAGAATATTATCATAAAAGTTCATCTCGAATCAGTAGCTCTAGTTATGTTGATCAATAAAATTTAATTTTGATCATTATGATCGACTGCATAATGATCTAATAGATAGAAACAACCAATAGATTTAAAAATTTATAATGATAATTTTGATGATATTTATAGTATACTATTAAAATTTTACTTCAATCAAATATCATTATCATGATCAATTTAGTACAAAATTATTTAGATCATCAAATAAAAAATAAGTGATCAAAAGATCAAACGACATTTGATTATAATATAATTTAATGATCTTTGCAACTACTTTGACCATTTATACGGTGGTGATCATGAAATTTAAATTGCATATGTATGAACGATCCAAAATTATATGTATCTTGATACTCATTCTTAAAATTTTTAAGTAATTATACTTGGGCTTTTAGAAGATCTACTTAATATAGTTGGTTCATACACACGTGGTTTGGATTTTATGATCACCACTGTATAGATAATTAAAGTTAAAGTAAAGATTATTTATCTAAAAAGTCATCTTATATAATCTGACGTCATTTGATCTTTTGATCACATTTTTTATTTAATGATCCAAATCATTTCATACTAAATTGATTGTCATAATAGTATCCTATTAAAATAAAATTTTAATAGTATGCTATAAATATTACTAAAATTATTGTTATAAATTTTTGGATCTATCAGTGGTTTCTATCTATCAGATCATCATGCAGTCATTCGTAGCTATCAAAATTAAATTTTATTGATCGATACAACTAAGGCTACTAGATGATCTTTTGTGATGATATTCTAATAATAATTATTTAGATAATGACAGATGAAGATGAGCTTTAAAGTTTAAAATTATATAATATTTAAAAAAATATATTAGATTATAAAATATATTTGTGATCCATTTTTTGATTGTAAAATATTTAAAAAATTACAACTAAAAAATCAATCACAAAAATTTTCAATTATTTTTTAATCTATAAATAAGCTTGTGACAGATTTTTTGGTTGCAAAATATTAATTTTATGATCGAAAAGTCGATCATAAAATTTTTGAATTATTTTTATTTAATATTTAAATTAAAAAATAATTAAAATATTTTATGATAGATTTTTTGGTTATAAAATATAATTTTATAATAAAAAAATTGATCTCAAAATTCTTGAGTTTGCAATCAATTTTTTGGTTGCAATATACTAATTTTATGATCAAAAAATTGATCATAAAATTTTTGAACAATTTTTTACTTTATATTTAAATTAAAAAATAATTAAGATATTTTATGATCAATTTTTGGTTGCAAAATATTAAAAGAATTATGACTAAAAAATTAATTATAAAATTTTTGAATTATTTTTTAATCTATAAATAAGTTTATGATTGATTTCTTGGCTGTAAAATAGTATGTTTATGCTCAAAAAATTGATTACAAAATTTTTAGAAAATTATTTATTTTATATTTAAATTAAAAAATTAAAAAATTTTATGATAATTTATCAATTGTAAATTATAATTTTGTGATCATAAAATTTTTGAGTTTGCATCTAACTTTTTGGTAGCAAAATATTAATTTTATGGATAAAAGATTGATCATAAAATTTTAAAAATATTTATTATTCTATTTTTAAATTAAAAAATAACTATAATATTTTGCAACTAATTTTTTGATTACAAAATGTTAAAAACATTTATAATAAAAAAATCTATCACAAAATTTTTAAATTATTTTTTAATCTATAAATAAGTTTACAATCAAAAAATCAATCATAAATTTTTATTTTTTCTTCTATATTGAAATTATAAAATAATCAAAATATTTTATGATCAATTTTTTGGGTGTAAAATATAATTTTGTGATAAAAAAAATTGATCGTAAAATTCTTGAGTTTGTGATCAATTTTTTGGTTGTAAAATATTAATTTTATGATCAAAATATTAATCATAATTTTTTAAAATTATATCTTATTCTAGATTTAAATTAGAAAAATATTTAAAATATTTTGTGAACGATCTTTTGGTTGCAAAATTTTGTGACCTAAAAGTTAGTTACAAAATTGATCATAAGATTTTAGAAAATTAATTTTTATAAATTTATTTTTATATTTATTTTTTTGGTTGTAAAATTGGTTATGAAATTTTAATTTTGCAACCAATTTTGTAGCTAATATTTTTTTATTGCTATATTATTTTTTTTAATAATCGATTGTAAATTTTAACCAAAAGATTTGATTGCAAAATTAGTCATAAAATTACTATTTTCTTATAGTGCATGTCATAAATCTGAATTTAATACTCTTCGATACTCAAAGATAGCAAAAATTTGGTACATCCTGCTATAATTTTTGAATTTGATACAATTTAATTGATTTTGATGATACTTTTTGATAAATTATTCCATGCAAAAAAAAAAAATATATCTTATGTGATCTAAATTCAAGATCTATTTTTAAGTTTAAAAGTGCTATTGAATATAATTTTATAGATTTATGAATTTAATTGATACTTTGCTTGATGATTTCTAAAAATTCTTTTATTGAGCTTTTTGATCCTTAATTATATTTGAGAAGTATTTCTTTTTAAATCTATGGTCTTGAGAAAAAGAAAATGCACTATTGAAATTGTATTTTTTGAAACCAAGTTAATTTTGAATTCAAAATGAGGAAGAGATATTTCTTAAACTTAACCTTATTTGGATTGGAAATTTTGGTTTAGTTATATTAAAAGATAACAAGAGAAATGGCTCTTCTTAAATCTTCAAGTGATAACTTCATTGATTAGGAGCTGCAATCTCTCAAGAAAAATCATTTTACATATTTTAATATTCATGTTGTTTGACTCATTTTGGAAAAATCATTGTTGAACTTAAAATGAAGTCACTTATGTTGCTTGATTTGTCCATCTTTGATTTGAGTATTTATATGATTGTTGATTTATCCATTAATATCTCAATTGGTTTGATTGTACCATCTTATAATTGATTGGTATTTGAAAAATACTTTGCTTCATTAGTTTATTTTGAAAAATAAATTTGAAAACTTCAAGTGGTATCTTTATTTGATATCAAGAAAATCTTTTAAAGAATATATTATTTAGTTTGGTTTTCAAAATAATTGATATAAAACTATCTTCTTCTTAAGCATACTTTTTGATACTCTACCTTACTTCGATACATTTTTTATATGATTTTCGAGATAAATCTAGAAAAATGACATCCTTTAAGAACATAAATGATCGAACTTTTCAAAGAAAGAAAGTAATGAAATGCTTATCCCTAATAATTAAAAAATTTCAACTCTCTAAAATTTTTGAAACTCAAGCTCTTCCATAATTGAATTTGAGAATCTATTTGATGCATCCATTATTATTCATAAAGGAAGAAATGCGCTTATAAATCTACATTGGTCAAAAGAAAAAAGATAATTCTTTTTAGATAATTGCTATTTGTATTGAATCTTAAAATATTTGATACTAAAAAAAATTAAATTGATTATTTTTTATTTTAAATGGATTTGTTGGGGATAAATTCCACTCCCATCGAAGTCTAGCCTGGTGCTTAGCCTAATACAGCTGGTAATCATAGAAGAGCTTCGATCGAAAATTCTCTCCCCAGCGATCGAACCACAAGCAATCTCCTCCAACGACCGAACTCATTCAGTGGTTGAACTCCTCCAGTTGGACTCCAAATCCAATCGAACTCCATAATAGCCGAGCCCTAGCCGAACTTTTCCAGTGGCCAAACTTCTTTCGAATTTTTTCTCTAATCAGACTTCTATGGGAGCCGAACTCCTTCCGAACTCCTCCAGCAGTCGGACTTCTATGGAAGCCAAATTTTTTTTGGATTCCTCCTCCAGTCAGATTTCTACGAGTGCCAAACTTCTTTCAAACTTCTCCAACAGTCGAACTTCTACGGAAGCCAAACTTCTTTTAGACTCCTCCTTCAGTCGGGCTTCTACAAAAATCGAACTCCTTCCGAACTCCTCCAGCAGTTGGGCTTCTATGGGAGCCAAACTCCTTTCGGACTCCTCCTTCAGTCGAACTTCTATGGGAGTCAAACTTCTTTCGAACTCCTCCAACAGTCGGGCTTCTATAGGAGTCAAACTTCTTTTGGACTCCTCCTCCAATTAGGCTTCTATGGGAGCCAAACTCCTTCCGAACTCCTCCTTCAATCAGGCTTCTACGGGAGCCAAACTCCTTCCGAACTCCTCCAGCAGTCGGGCTTCTATGAGAGCCGAACTCCTTCCAAATTTCTCCTCCAGTCGGACTTCTACAGAAACCGAACTTCTTTCAGATTCCTCCTTCAGTCGGACTTTTATGGAAACCAAACTCCTTCTGGACTGTTCCTTTAGATGGATTCCTATAAGCGATCCCACTACTAAATGGTTACCAACATCATTTATCACAATAATTATGATTGTCATTTATCAGGATGATTACGATGGGCATTTATCAGAACTGTTACGATGGTCATTTATCAGGATAGTTACAACAAGCTCCATCTATAAAAAAGGATCCTTCAAATACGTTTTCTCGAAGCTTTCTCTTTCTTTCTAAAACTCTGCCCAGCTCCTCTCTGAGCACTCCATTTTTGTTGGTCAGAAGAGCTAACTTGACTGTCGAAGGATCCTATCAGAGCCACTACCACCAACTTTAAATGAAACTTTTATTTTGCAAATCACCGATGGTGACCTCATCTTCCTCGACTCCAGCTCAATTTGATGTCAACCAAATTCTGCACCAACAGAATTG
This sequence comes from Cocos nucifera, assembly GCA_006176705.1. NCBI lineage: Eukaryota > Viridiplantae > Streptophyta > Magnoliopsida > Arecales > Arecaceae > Cocos > Cocos nucifera. The sequence continues at coordinate 1,198,144 of QRFJ01000086.1, read as the reverse complement.
GCACTAGAAGGAGGGCCCTCTGTTCCTGAGGTTATCTTGATCTTAAAGGAGTGCTCAGCAGCGATATCTCTTCTTTCTCTCCATAGTTTTTTTAAAAAAAAATATCTCTCAAAAAAGCTTCGACCCAATGATCAACGGCCTCTACAGTCAGATCCTATCTAGATACATCTATTTTAGCTTCGATAATTTGAGCTCCACCTCCAGCCATGGTGGATGCGGAGCAGTTGAACCTGCTAATTCAGGCAGGTTTGTGTTCTCGTGGAGGCGATACAGGCCATACATCGATAGGCCTCGGTACCAATTCGATCGAAGCAGGCTTCTAAGGAGTCCCACGGTCTGGTCTGGGAATGGCCAACCTCAGCTACCTGGCCTTTGGTCTCCAGAAAGGAGAAGCAGAGGATGAAAGACCTATGTTCGAACCACGACTCGACCCAAGGGGAAGCTTCACATCCGTTCCACTAGAAAATCCTGGAGATCAACGATTGTGAAGATCTCCTAGATCAAAGGCTCCTAGAAATGAGTCGATGAATCGAAGAGCTCCATCATACTCCCTCCTCACACGGTAATGATATTCGCACTGATCCTCCTTTTTCTTAGAGGATCATGTAGGAAGCAATCCCGCCAAACTTCAAGCTCTCGCAGCTCAAGAGTTACGACGAAACCTCTAATCTGGTCGATCATCTAGAGGCCTTTCGAATAATGATGTTGCTCCATGGTGCGTCAGACGCTATTTTGTGTCGGACTTTTCTATCCACCCTCAAGGAAGCCGTCAGAAATTGGTACTCGACACTTAAGTCGGGTACCATCTTTTTCTTTGATCAGATGAGCCATCAGTTCATGGCTCACTTCGTCGGCAGCCAACGTCCGCATCGAGGTTTGGATTTCCTAATGAACATCAAGCAGAAGGAGAGGAAATCCATTCAGACTTATATCACCCAGTTTAATGCCACTGTAATAGAGGTCCGAAACCTGGACCAATCAATTGCAATGGCCGCACTCAAGGGCGACCTCCAGAAGAATGATTTACTATTCTTCCTGGAGAAGAAGTACCCTAAGGATTTTGTCGATCTGCTAGCTCGGGCTGAAGGTTACGCCCGAGTTGAAGAGGCCTTCAAGACCACGGACGATGAAGCCTTTGGTAAGCGATGAATCGATGAGCTGGGTAGGTCCATCGAGGAAGAAAAGTCGAGTGAAGCTCGATCGTGCTTCTGAACTTCCCCCAAGCCCAAGCAAGGTCAAACTCCTCCACAAGCTCGTCGTCAAAGAAGCCTTGATGGAAGGGCATGAAGAAGTTCCCCCTAGAAGGTTTCACAAATATGCCCTCCTTAATGCTCCACAGACGTCAGCCTGAAGCAAGCCAAAGGCGCTACCGCAGCTAGAACCACAAATGAGGGAGAAACAATAAGGAGATCGGCCGCCTCTCAGCATCATCGATGCTATCTCTGAGGGGCCTAGTACTTCGGTGAGTCGCCATCTCTCAATCTCAGAGCTAGGAGAAGCTTGCTCCAAATGAGGAAGGCCCATATAAAATAGAGGAGGTCGTCCGGTCCGAAACTTATTATCTAAAGGAGCTTGAAGGAATAACGCTTTCACGACCTTGGAACTCATAAAATCTGAGGATATACTACTAGTAATCTTCCTCAATAAAACTCCATTTCAACATTATTATTTCTTGGTGCAAAAACTATGTGATGATAGGAAAGATACAACCGAAAGTGGCCTTATTAAGAATAGGAGGAGAACCTCATCCTAACGTAAGCAAAGTTGATGACCTCATTCATTTTAGACGAGATATAGGGAGAAGCCCTGACAACAATCCTTATGTACCCCAACAGTCCATTAGGAATAGGAGGAGAACCTCATCCTAACGTGAGCAAAGTCGAAGACCTCATTCATTTTAGATGAGATGGAGGAAAAAAGTTCTGACAATGATCTTTATGTACCCCCATAGTCCGTTAGAAATAGGAGGAGAACCTCGTCCTAACGTGAGCAAAGTCGAAGATCTCATTCATTTTAGATGAGATGGGGAGAGAGGCCCTGACAACGGCCCTTATGTGCCCCCCACAACTCGTTAGAAATAGGAGGAGAACCTCATCCTAATGTGAGCAAAGTCGAAGACCTCGTTCATTTTAGACGAGATGGGAGGAGAAGCCCTAACAATGGCCCTTATATGCCCCACAGTCTATTAGAAATAGGGGGAGAACCTCATCCTAATATGAGCAAAGTCGAAGACCTCATTCATTTTAAACAAGATGGGGGGAGAGGCCCTAACAACGATCCTTATATGCCCCTATAGCTCGTTAGAAAACAGAAAGAGAACCTAGTTCTAACGTGAGCAAAGTTGGAGACCTTATTCATTTCAGATGAGATAGGGAGAGAAGCCTTGACAATGACCCTTATGTGCCCCCACAGTCTGTTAGAAATAGGAGGAGAATCCCATCCTAACATGAGCAAAGTTGAAGATCTCATTCATTTTAGATGAGATGGAGGAAGAGGCCTAAACAACGGGCCCTTATGTGCCCCACAGTCCGTTAGGAATAGAAGGAGAACCTCATCCTAACGTGAGTAAAGTCGAAGATCTCATTCATTTTAGATGAGATGGAGTGAGAGGCCCTAACAATGATCCTTATGTGCCCCCATAGTCCATTAGGAATAGGAGAAGAACCTCATCCTAACATGAGCAAAGTTAAAGACCTCGTTCATTTTAGACAAGATGGGAAGAGAAGCCCTAACAATGGTCCTTATGTGCCCCCACAGTTCATTAGGAATAGGAGGAGAACCTCATCCTAACGTGAGCAAAATTGAAGACCTCGTTCATTTTAGATGAGATGGGGGGAAGAGGTCCTAATAATGATCCCTATGTGCCCCCACAGTTCATTAGAAATAGGAGAAGAACCTCATCCTAATGTGAGCAAGTTGAAGACTCGTTCATTTCAGACAAGATGGGAAAAAGCCCTAACAATAGCCCTTATATGCCCCCATAGTTCGTTAGGAACAGGAGGAGAACCTCATCCTAACATGAGCAAAGTTGAAGACTTCGTTCATTTTAGATGAGATGGGAGGAAGAGGTCCTAACAATGATCCTATGTGCCCCCACAGTCCATTAGAAATAGGAGGAGAACCTCGTCCTAATGTGAGCAAAGTCGAAGACCTCATTTATTTTAGATGAGATGGAAGGGAGAAGCCCTAACAATGGTCCTTATGTGTCCCACAGTCCGTTAGGAATAGGAGGAGAACCTCATCCTAACATGAGCAAAGTCGAAAATCTCATTCATTTTAGATAAGATGGAGGGAGAAATCCTGACAACGGTTCTTATATGCCCCCACAGTCCATTAGGAACAGGAGGAGAACCTCGTCCTAACATGAACAAAGTTGAAGACCTCATCCATTTTAGATGAGGTGAGAGGAGAGGCCCCAACAATGGTCCTATTGTGTCCGAGCCTTAACTTCAACATCAATAGGAGATAAGATCTCCTTTAACCTCGGTCGAAGATAAGATCTCTCCCGCACTTCAACCTCAATGCGTGTAGAGGAAAAAGACTTTGGTAGTCACTTTTTTGGTACTCTCTTCCTTCGAACTTCGAACTCAAAAGTGGAGAGACTATTGTTGGGGATAAATCTCGCTCTCATCGAAATTCAGTCTAGTGCTTAGTCTAATGCAGCTGGTAATTATGAAAGAGCTTCAATCAAGAATTCTCTCCCCAGCGATCGAACCACATCCGATCTCCTCCAACGGTCGAACTCATCTAGTGGTCGAACTCCTTTAGCTGGACTCCGAACCCAATCAAACTCCACAATGGTCAAGCCCCAACTGAACTTTTCCAGCGGTCGAACTTCTTCTGGATTCCTCCTCTAGTCGGGCTTCTACAGGAGTCGAACTCCTTCAGCAGTCAGGCTTCTACGGGAGCCAAACTTTTTTCGAATTCCTCCTCCAGTCGGACTTCTATGGGAGTCGAACTCCTTTCGAACTCCTCCAGCAGTCGGGCTTCTATGGGAGCCAAACTTTTTTCGAATTCCTCCTCCAATCGGGCTTCTATAGGAGCCAAACTCCTTCCGGACTCCTCCTCCAGTCGGACTTCTATAGGAGTCGAACTCCTTCCGAACTTCTTCTCTAGTCGGGCTTCTATGGGAGCCAAATTCCTTTCGAACTCCTCCAGCGGTCGGACTTCTATGAGAGCCAAACTCCTCCGAACTCCTCCTTCAGTCGGATTTCTATGGGAGCCAAACTCCTTTCAGACTCCTCCAGCAGTTGGGCTTCTATGGGAGCCGAACTTCTTCCAGACTCCTCCTCTAGTCGGGCTTCTATGGAAGCCAAACTCCTTCCGAACTTCTCCAGCAGTCGGGCTTCTATGGGAGCCGAACTTCTTCCGAATTTCTCCTCCAATTGGACTTCTATGGAAGTCGAACTCCTTTTGAACTGTTTCTTCAGACGGATTCCTACAGACGATCCCACTACTGAATGGTTACCAACATCATTTATCACGATAATTACGATTGTCATTTATCAGGATGATTATGATGGGCATTTATCAGAATGGTTATGACAATCATTTATCAGGACAGTTACAACAAGCTCCGTCTATAAAAAGGGACCCTCCAGATATATTTTCTCGAAGCTTTCTTTTTCTTTCCGAAATTCTGCCAAACTCCTCTTTGAGCACTCTATTTTGGTTGGTCAGAAGAGCTAACTTAACTATCGGAGGGTCCTACCGGAGCTACCACCACCAACTTCGAACGAAACTTTTATTTTTCAGATCACCGATGGTGACCTCGTCTTCCTCGACTCCAGCTCGATCTGGCATCAATCAAATTCTGCACTAATAGAATTATTTTTTTTAAGAAATAAATTCAAACTTTTTCCAATTTGCATCAAGTAGAATTTTTCAAAAATATTATTACAATTGATATCCTAATTCTCATAATTAGTATCAAATAATTTATTCTTGCTTTAAATTCTATTATTTTATCTTTTGGCGAAAAGAAAAATTTATGTTTGTCTCAAATTTGATTTTGTGGTTGATATGATATCATTTGAGATAAATTCAAAAAAAATTATACCTTTTCTAAACTTAATTGAGCGATATTTGATAAATGGTATAAATACACTAATAAAAGTATTAAATTATAAAATAAATTATTTTATTTTTAAAAAATTAATGCTTTTATTGATCTTATGTAGGAAAGAAGGTCATCAATGTGAAGAGCTTAATTTTTTGATTCAAAAAAAAATAAATTTAAAGCAAAACGAACTTCAAATAAGTTCGAAATCGATTTTTAAAGAAATTAAAACCGACCGGTTTAGACCAAGCCGGTTTGAAAAATCGACTCAATCGACCTAGCTTGACCACACATAGAATCGGCCCTGCTGACGTCAGAAAATATCGCGGTGTATGGTGAATCGGAATAGTAATGTGATCAAGGGCAAAATGGGAAATTCATGTGATGTTGTGGCTTCTGATTGGGCAGCAATTGGCATGGTCTACACAACATCCGATCCACACGCAGTCTTCCTAGGCGAAGGCACGATCGAACGATCAATACGATCGCCAGTTTTGATCTAACGACTGGGATTTAGGTGCTAACGGATGGGTGAGGTTCAAGCCGATGAAGATCCAATGGTGGAGCCGGGTTCCTACTTTGATTAAGCATCCGAAGGCTTCTTCTATGCAATCTGATGGCTTAGGTTCATCCATATGCATGATCCGATGGCTGCTATTTGATGCTGACTTAATCAAGAATTTTAAGATGGATTTTTCAAGTGATTTTGATACGTTTGATGCACATTCAATGGCTAGAATGATCCAAGGCCTATTTAAGTTGTTCTAGGAGTTATCAATTCTGATTTCATCAAGATTCCTCCTAGATTTGATCCTCCAACCTCTATTTAACCTCTGCTACCAAAAAGAGCTAGAGAACAGCAAGACAGAGGAATAGAATAGGAGAGAACAGGGTTTATAGAGAAATAGAGAACAGAGGAGAGTTGATCAAAAAGAGAGCCAGGGGTTTGAAAAAGAATTTGATCAGAGAAGAGCCTTCCTTCTACCTTCTTTTTTCCTTCCTTCTTTATGGCTCATCTTCCACCTCCAGCACAAGCAGTAGCTCTCCTTCTTCATCAAATTCTCTATGCTAAGAGCAACTAATGACAAAATTCAGCAACAAGCAAATTTTTGTTTGGATTTCTTCATGTATTTTTTTTAATTACTATTTTTATTCTTTTTATCATGAACTAAATTTTTTTTACTAAGGCTAAGGTGTAGCCACTCTTTTGATGCAATATTTAGTATAATTAAATTTTAATATTATTTTATTCATGAGTAGTATATAAATCTGTACTTAATATTTTTAGATTACTGATCATCTTCTAATTATTTTGATGAACATAGATGATACGGACCAAGTACATCTATGTTATTGCTTCTTGATTTATATATCTTATATTTTGAATCGAATTAAGATTCATATGCATGCAGAAATTTTAGTGCACTTTGGATGCAGCGTATTTTAATTAAAAGATTTCATAGAAATTAATGCATCAGTATTTATTTAAATTATGCCTGGACCAAAGGATAGTTAATAAATATTGATAGTTTTGTCACACTTGGATTGAAGGATAGTGAATATCCTAGGAGACTCCACCATCACATGAAACAAAATTAACCTAACTTGCATGATTACTTGAATATTATATTGATTGAGTTGGTGAACTAATTGTCTTAGTATCTTTCTACTATTGAATTCAATCCTAATAATTATACCCTCTTTATCTTCTTATAATTTATTAATTATTTTTTTTATTTTTTATTTTTTATTTTTTTATAAATTGATTCTCTAAATAACCACTGCAACAACCACTATCATAGATCTACGGCAATGGCCATAGTGGAAATAGTTATGGAACCATTGGCATAGGCTATGACAGCAGTATTTTGGGCCACGATAGCGGTTCTAAATCACTATCATAGCCCCATTATGTAGTAGTGGCGGGCATAGCATATCTGATAATGTGCTCGTTGTCCTAGAGTTCATACATGATCTTCGGTGTGCTACCACCCATTGTTGTCTCATGGCGATCAAGCTCGACATAGAGCAGGCCTATAATCGCGTGAGTTGGAGGTTTCTGGAGAGGGCCCTAGTAGACTTTGACTTTCATTCTAGATGGATTAGTTGGATTATGGCTTATGTGTGAGGTCCCTCCTTTGCCATCTTGATTAATGGATCGCCTTCAGACTTCTTCTACTCAACCATTGGGCTGAGGCAAGGTTGCCCCCTATCTCCCTACCTTTTTATTATCTGTGCTGATATCCTTTTGTGAGCTATCCATGCTGTGGCCCAAGAGTCAGTCTTTGATCCATATGTGCCGGCCCCAGGCATCCTACCAATCTAGCATCTTCTTTTTGCAAATGATTGCTTATTGGTGGGCTGGGCACTACTTGGAATGCAGCGAGATTTCATAAGATTTTACAAGAGTATTACATTGCCTCGGGCTAGAAGATCAACCTTTCAAAATCTGCAATTATATTCAGCCTGAAGACACTAACTAGGGAGCGGCTTATGATTATGAATATTCTTAGAATTGCCGAGCATAGTGGGACCTTGCAGTACTTGAAAGTTTCGATTATAGAATGTAGGCTATAGAGGGCTGAGTAAGTGGATGTGGAGAAGTCGATTCAATAGCGGCTGGAGGGTTGGCAAGCCCAAGCATTATCTATGATGAGACAGGTCACCCTGGTGAAATCTATCCTTTGCTTTGTGCCTATTTATTTGCTTTCGAACACTATTCTCCCTAGCTCCTCTGTGGCCAAACTGGAGCAGCTCTTCTGAAGTTTCTTGTGGGGGTCCTGCCTAAGAGGTCGGGGCGGTGTTCATCTTCTTGCTTGGGAGACTATCTATTAGCCTTTAAGAGAGAGTGGTTTGGGCATCCAGTCCTTAATCACAAGAACAGAGGTTATGATTCTGAGGAATGTGGCCCAAATTCTATTTAGCCCTAGTTCTCTTTGGAGTATGAACATGATGGCGAGGTACGAATCATAGCCTACTAGTGGCGAGATCCAGTCCTTCGTACTAGTTTCTTTTTATGGAGGAAGATCTGTGCCCATTTCCCTGATGTGCTTTCCCAGACATATTGGATGGTTGAAGATGGATGCTCTATGAGCCTTCTGCATGATCGATGGATTGGAGACATGCTTTTAAGCCAATGGCCAACATTTATTAGTTCAAAGGCATTGGACTCTATGAGAATGGCAGATATCTGTCAAGCTGATGGCAGCACATGGAATCCAATAATGATGTCCCATCTATTAGGTGAGGAGCTGAGAGAGAGGGTGCTATCCCTTGCGACTCCCATTTATAGTAGCTCAGATATCAGGGTTTAGAGTCACTCTGCACTCCGAGAGCTATGATGGTGGACCTCTACCAACTCTATAGGAGGGAGCCCACTAGACAAAGAGATATTGGATGGATCTAAAGGACCAGGGTACATCCAAGGGTGAGTTTGTTTCTCTAGAAGGTGTCCTGGGGCCGACTCCTGACCATATCTCTTCTATAAGCCCATGGAATGGATATTCATTCAGCATGCCCTTGCTATAGTTTCGAGGAGGAGATCTTAGAGCATATTCTGCTCAGTGCCCAAGAGCCAGGCAGGTTTGGTCCTTGGTCGGGATGTTCTTGTAGATTGTCTAGGTGGAGACCCCCACTAAAGCCTTTCTGGAGATCTTGGAGCGCAGTTTTGGTGGTCGCACTTGTAGGGCATTGGAGATCCATGTTGCCTATGTGGCTCTTCATATCTGCTTGGTTAGAAATAGTTTGATGTTTGGGTCTATGCAATCTTCACTGAGGCTTATTATGGAGAGACCCTTAGTCATGGCAATGGAGATGATTGATGTGATCTCTAGACCGTCAGAAATCTAAAGCTCCCATCCTAATGTAGCAACCCATCAGATGTTTATTACTTGGGAGCCTCCCCTCCAGCATATCGAAGGTCAACTTTGATGGAAGTGTTAGAGGCAGACATGGTAGGGCTAGCTTTGTGCACTACAAGAATTCTAAGTATTAGCGATGATATTAACGATGGCAAAATCTTCCATCGATAATAAGGATTTTTGGCCACTGCAACATCGACAAAAAAAAGTCGTCGGTAATACTATTAGTGACAACAATCTTGATATTAGCGATGACAACCGCCGTCTCTAAAAATCTAATTTTTTTAAAAAAAGTTTAAAATAAAAAATATTAGCGATGGCGTATTTCAATTATTAGCGACAAAGATAATGTCCTCGCTAATAACTAACTACTAGCGATGGTAGTTATATTATTAGTGATGGCTTAAGCCATCGCTAAAGTTATTAAAAATTTTTAAATATTTTTATAATATTTAAACATAAAATATATATTAACGATGGCTAATTTTGGAAATTAGCGACGAAAGACTCCTCGCCGCTAATAAATTTTTAAAAATAATAATTTAAGAAAAGAAAGATTATTTTAAAATATTATTGGTGACAGTATTAGCGATGGGAGTTCTGCCATTGCTAATAATCTAAAATCTAATCTAAATCTAATTCAAACCCAATTCGAATCCAATTCAAAATTCTGCCAAATCTAATCTACTTAGACTTTGAATCCAAATTCTACTTACATTATAAAATTTAATTAATTTTAAAATAAGTTAAAATTAATTTAATTTAATTTAATTTAAATAAAAAAATAATTTTTAATTTGGATTCAATTCAAATTCAATTCAAAATTCTATCAATCCTAATTAAATTAAGTCATACTTGAATAGTAAAATCTAGTTACTTTTAAATTAAATCAAGTCTAATTAAATTTATATTTATTTAAATAATTAAAAAAATAATTTTTAATTTAGATTTGATTCGAATCTAATTTGAATCTGATTCAAATCTAATTTGGAATTCTATCAATTTAATTTAATTAGATTTTAATTCAAGTTCTAATTGGATAGTAAAACTCAATTACCTTCAAATAAAGTCAAGCATAATTGAATTTAAGCTTATTTAAATAAACTAAAACTTGATCTATGATTACATTTGAATCAAATTCAAATCTGATTCGAATCTAATTAGAAATTTCGTCAAACCTAATTCAATTAGATTTTGAATCCAAATCCTACATGGATTATAAAATCTAATTAACCTTAAATTGAGTCAAGATTAATTAAATTAAAGTTGATTTAAATCAATTAGAAGAAAATGATGTTCAATTTGGGTTCAATTCAAATCTAATTCAAATTCGATTCGAATTTGATTAAAAAACCTATCAATCCAAATTCAATTAGACTTAAAAATTTAAGTCATACTTGGATAATACAATTCAATTATCTTCATATTAAGTCAAGTCTAATTAAATTTAATTTGATTAAAATTAAATAGAAAAAAAAAATTTTCAGTTTAGGTTCGATCGAATCGAATTGAAACTCGATTCGAATCCAATTCAAAATCTTATATAACCTAGTTCAATTAAACTTTAAATCTAAGTCCTAATTAGATTTTAAACTAAATTATCTAAAATTAAGTCAAGCCTAATTAAATTAGATTTGATTTAAATTAATTAAAAAAAATAGCTTTTAATTTAGGTTCTATTTGAATCAAATTCGAATCTGATTTGAAATTCTATCAAACTTAATCCAATTAAACTTTTAATCCAAGTTCTATTTAGAATATTAAAATTTAATTAGCCTCAAATTAAGTCTAGCCAAATTAAATTAAATATATTTTAAATCAATTAGGACTCAATTCATAAATAAATTAAGTTCAAAAATTTATTAAAATTTAATATTATTTTTTAACCATCCAAAAAATGATCTAAGAGAAAAACATTAATATTAAAATAAAAATTATTAAAGACTGCTTTAACAAGTGAGATTTTATGATCACTAATAATTTTGAAAATTTTTTATTATTAGCGATGACATTTCGATATTAGTGACAACCATGTGGTCGGTAATAATTTTTTTCGATGGTATTATCGATGGCTTCGTGCCATTGATAATTATTAATTTTTTAAAAAAAATATTAAAATTTAGTATTATAAAAAAATTTAATATTATTAGTGATGGCATTTTGTTATTAGTGATGGGATTTGTCCTCGCTAATAACTTTCTATGATTTTGCCGACTGTATTACCGATAGTATTTTTGCCATCGATAATAGTCCACCACTTAACCCCCCAGCCCTGCTTGGTAGGAAAAAAAATTCAAGCAAAAATATTCCTCTGCACCTTGTCTGCTCCCCGAACGTTCTTCTTTCCGACAACCCGACCCCGTCGGTGCCCCTACGCCACGGCCCTGAGACTGCCACCCTAGCCTCTCTTCGCCCAAGCTACCAGTGCTCCTATGTGGCCGTCCCGACCTCGCCTCCCATAAGGCCGCCTCATCCCTATAGCCCCATCCTTGCCTCACCTACTGTCGCCTCGACCCCATTGACGTCTCCCACTCTACAATCCCGAGATAGCTGCCCTGGCCCTTGCCTCTCCTGCGGTCGCCCCGAACTCATCGGTGCCTTCTGCACCACGGCCCTAAGCCTCCCACCCCGTCCCTGCCTCTCCCATGGCCATCCCCACCTTGTTGGTGCCTCCTGCGCCACCACTCTGAGCTAGCCGCCCCATCCCCATCTCTCTTGTGGTCATCCCCACCCCACCGATGCCTCCTCCATTGTGGCCCCAAGCCCACCATCACAGCCTGCTAGTGCCTCCAATGCCACGGCCCTGAGCCTACCACCCTAGCCCTGCCTCTTCCGTGGTTGCCCCCACCCCACTAGTGCCTCATTATCCACAGCATTGGAGCCTGCCGTCTCTATCCCGCCGATCGGTCTAACCATATGGGCTTGCCTCGCCACCCCTAGCCTACGCAGCCCCTTCCCTCCCACTATAAGTAGTAGTTGTTAACGTAATAGTAGCAGTAGCGATGGCATTAGCATGGGTTTATGTTTTTTAGTATTAGTGATGGTTGGTGCTGTCACTAATTAATTAATTAATTAGATATATAAAATTTTGATCTCAGCATGTAGAGCATTCGAATCGAGAGAAGATGTCAGTCAGTATTGCAAACATATGGCTTGGACATGTCCTGTGTGCCCGAGCCTCGGGTTATAGCTGGCGTTAATGGCATTTTGCTCTCGCATATCGGACATCATTAATAATGTATTAATTTAAATAAATATTATATTGCATGAAATGATAGATCCGTCAGTTGATTGATGTACATATTCTAAGATATTCATATATTTATTTATTTTTGTATGAATAAAAGAATTATATATATTGATCAATTGATTGTCCATTATGGATAGTTTGGAAAATGCAAGTAATTCTATAGGTCATTACAGTAATCAAATGATATGCTGAGGGTTCTAAAAAAATTTTGGACAGAATTTTTTTTTTTGTTCTCCCTGCATGGGAGAACTAAGAAAAAAAGCTATCAAAATTTTTTTCAATTTCTATTGCATATCGTTTGATTATTGTAATGGACCAATATAATTAATGCATTTCTTGAATGGGATATGATCTATCCTTATCTATTAGTTGATGATAGGATGCATTAATTTACTATATAAGCTATTTTAAATGATAAAATAGTATTTTATAATTATCTTATATTTATTTATATGTAGAATTATTAGATGTTGATCATGGATCATAGTTAAATGGACCGTCGAGTAGTCGACGAGAAGATTTCTGTTAAATATAAAGAGGATGTAGAGTACTTTTATGATTTTATTTTTGATAATGCGACATTCTTAAAATAAAGATGAGCTTATTGTCCTTGTAATAGATGTGACAATAAAGAAATATTTAATAGAGATACAATTACTATCCATTTGTATAAGAGTGGATTTTTGCCCAACTATAAGTATTGGTATCTGCATGAAGAGATGTGGAAAAAAGTTACAAGGGCTAAAATCGAGTAGAATATGGATATAGATAGAAAGATGGATATGGTTATGGATGCGGCAGGTCCTGAATTTAACTAAAATATGGAGGATGATTTAGAAGCTAGAAATGGCAATTTCTACCATATACTGAAAGATGCTGATGAACTACTATGATCGAAATGTGAAACACACACTGTACTATCGACTGTATCAGAATTATTGAATTTAAAAGTCAAGTTTAATATGATGGTCAATTATTACGATCGGAATGAGAAGCTTGTTGAGAGCTTCTATTCTTTGAAAAATATGATGAAAGAGTTGGGCATGGGATATGAGAAAATAGATGCATGCTGTAATAGTTGCATGCTTTTCTATAAAGAGGATCAAAAGAAGAGCTCATGCGGCGTATGCGATGCAAGCAAATTTAAGCTAAGGCAAGAGGATAGAAATCAAAAGGATATACCATACAAGGTTCTTCGATATCTTTCTCTCACACCTAGATTTTAGAGGCTCTACTTGTCTAAAACTACTGCCAGATAGATAAGATATTACAAAGAAGAACCATGCAAGCATCCTGATATGATGTGTCATCCATCAGACAATGAGGCATGGAAGCAATTTGATGCTTACCACTCTTTATTTGCTCAAGAATCATGCAATGTCCGGCTAGGTCTATCTACCGATGGCTTTATACTATTCAGTCATACAACAGCCTCTTATTCATGTTGGCTAGTCTTTATTACTCTATACAATCTACCACCTGGGATGTGTATGAAAGAACATAACATCTTTCTTACATTACTTATTCCTAGTTCAAGACATCCTGGTAGAAGCATTGATGTATATCTAAGGCCTCTTATTGATGAGCTAAAGTTGTTATGGTCCGATGGCATTCATACTTTTGATGCATTGAAGAAGCAGAACTTTGTAATGAAGGCTGCATTGATGTGGACCATTAGCAATTTTCCTGCTTATGAGATGCTGTCAGGATGGAGTACTCATGGAAAGATAGTATATTCCTATTGTATGGAGAATACAAAATTATTTCAGCTTGAGTATGGTTGTAAGCCCTACTAGTTTGATCGTCATCATCAATTCCTTCCTAAGCATCATTATTTTCGAAGGCAGCATGATAGTTTCAGGAGGAATAAGATAGAGAAGGACCATGCACCCTAGCGACTTAGTGGTATGCAAGTATTTCAGAGCGTATCCTAATTGGTCGAAGTTCTATTTGGTACTGAATTTGATAAGTAGAAGCCTCAGGAGTTCGGTAGAACTCATAACTGGATGAAGAAAAGCATCTTCTAAAAATTACCGTACTGGTCCACTAATTTAATCAATCATAACCTTAACGTCATGCATATTGAGAAGAATGTATTTGATAATATTTTCTATACTGTTATGTATGTTAAGGGCAAGATGCAGGATAATCCCAAGGCTCAAGTAGATATAGAGAATATATGCAAGCATCCTTTATTAGAGCTGATTGAGATGTCATCTGAAAAATTTTTGAAGTCGAAAGCATCTTATACTTTAACAAGGGAGCAGTTGAAGGATGTTTGTGAATGGTGTAAAAGTCTTGTTGGTCCAGAATTTGATTGACGCTGAATCGAGCTGGAGTCGAGGAAGATGAGGTCGCCACCAGTGACCTGCAAAATAAAGTTCCATCCGAAGTCGGTGGTGGTGGCTCTGGTAGGACCCTCTGATGATCAAGTTAGTTCTTCTGACCAATAGAAATGAAGTGCTCAGTGAGGAGTTTGACAGAGTTTTGGGAAGGAGAAGAAAGCTTCCACAAAACATATCTGGAGGATCCCTTTTTATAGGCGGAGTTTATTGTAACTGCCTTGATTAATGACTGTCGTAGCCATCTTGATAAATGCCGATCGTGATTGACTTGATAAATGTCGATCATGTTGTCTTGATAAATGACAATCATAATTATCATGATAATTATAACCGTTCAATAGTGGGATCGCCTATAGGAATCTATCTGAAGGAACAGTCTGTAAGAAGTTCGGCTTCCATAAAAGTCCGACTGGAGGAGTTCAAAAGGAGTTCGGCTTCCATAGAAGTCCGACTACTGAAGAAGTTTGGCTTCTGTAGAAGCTCGGCTGCTGGAGGAGTCTGAAAGAAGTTTGGCTCCCATAGAAGCCTAGCTGCTGGAGGAGTTCGAAAGAAGTTCGGCTTTCATAGAAGCTTGGTTGCTGAGAAGTTTGAAAGGAGTTCAACTTTCATAGGAGCTCGATTGCTGGAGGCATCCGGAAGGAGTTCGGCTTTCATAGAAGCTCAGTTGCTGACGGAGTTTGGAAGGAGTTCGACTCCCATAGAAGTCTGACTGGAAGAGTCTGGAAGGAGTTCGACTTTCGTAGAAGTTCGACTGGAGTCTGAAAGGGGTTTGGCTCTCGAAGAAGCCGTAGAAGCCCGATTGGAGGAGTCTAGAAGGGGTTCAGCTCCCATAGAAGCCCGACTGAAGTCTGGAAGGAGTTCAGCTTCCATAAAAGTTCGACTAGAGTTTGAAAGAAGTTCGACTTCCGTAGAAGCCCGACTGGAGTCTGGAAGGAGTTCAACCATTGGAAAAGTTCGAAAGGGGTTCGGCTTCCATAGAAGCTCGATTGCTGGAGGAGTTCGAAAGAAGTTCGACCGACTGAAGAGGTTTGACTGGGGCTCAGCTACTGAGAAGTTCGACTAGGTTTGTCCGCTGGGTAGTTCGGCCACTGAATGAATCCGATTGCTAGGAAGAGAATTTTTGATTGAAGCTCTTTCGTGATTACCAGCTGCATTAGGCTAAGCTTCAGATTGGACTTCGGTGGAAGCGAAATTTATCCCTAACAATAGTTTTTTCACTTTCGAGTTCAAAACTTGAAGAAAGAAAGTACAAAAAGGGCGACTGTCGAAGTCCACTTCAAGGCTCTGCACCTTGTCTCCAGTCGAGGTTGAAAGTGTAGTTGAAGCTCGGGGGAGATCTTGTCTCCAGATGTTGTCGAGCATAATGGAGCCATCTTCGGGGCCTTCATCCCATCTAAAATGACCGAGGCCTTTGACTTTGCTCACGTTAGGACGAAGTTCTCCTCCTATTTCTAACGGGCCATGGGGGCTTTCGACTTTACTCATGTTAGGATGAGATTTTTCTCCTGTTCCTAATGGACCGTGGGGGCACATAAGGGTCGTTGTCAGGGCCTCTCCTTCCATCTCGTCTAAAATGAATGAGGCCTTCGACTTTGCTCACGTTAGGAGAGGTTCTCCTTCTATTTCTAATGGACTGT
>QRFJ01000086.1:1140433-1180993 GCA_006176705.1 Cocos nucifera | reverse complement strand
GGCCATTGTTAGGGCCTCTTCCCCTATCTCGTCTAAAATGAACGAGGCCTTCGACTTTGCTCACATTAGGATGAGGTTCTCCACCTATTCTCAACATGATCAGAAGAGATCTTATCTCTAGCCGAGGTTGGCACGGTCGCTCGAAAGAGATCTTATCTCTAAACAATGTTGACTCGAACACTCGGGAGAGATCCCATCTCTAGCCGAGGTTGACTAATGCGTGCTAATCTACAGCTATGGCAAGTGCACCAGTCGATCCAGTAATAAAGTAAATGAGTAGAGTATCATCCCTAGAGGATTGAAAAATAAGTACTGAAAAGCTCTTTTCTATGCTTTATTTAGAAGACCGATTTATGAGAATAAGAAATTAAAGAATAAAATAAAGAAATAATTAAAAATTTTAAGAAAATAGAGAGAGTGTAATTATTAGGATTTTAAACTTAAGAGCAATGTATTACTAAGGCAATTGGTTCACCAACTCAGTCAATATAATATTCAGATTACTAGATTAATTTTATTTCATATGACGGTGGAGTTTCCTAATTTATTCACTATCCTTTGGTCCAAGCGTAGCAAAATTATTAATATTTATTAATTATTCTTTGATCTGGGTGTAATTTAAATAAATATTAATGCATTAAGTTTTGTGAAATCCTCTAATTAAAATACGCTGCGTCCAAAGCACATTAAAATTTTTGCATACATATGAATTCTAATTTGATTCATAATACAAGGTATATAATCAAAAAGCAATAACATAGATGTACTTGGTCCGTAACATCTATGTTCATCAGATCAATTAGAAGATGGCCAGTAATCTAAAAGCATTAGGATTAGATTTATATACTCCTCATGAATAAAATTTAAAATTAAAAATAAATCATACTGAATATTACATCAAAAGAGTGGCTACATCTTAGCCTTAGTAAAAGAAAATTTAGTTCATGATAATAAGTTCAAAAATAGTAAATAAAATAAAAAATATAAAGAAATTAGATTGTTTGATTGCTAAAATTGATTGTCCGTCACTCTTGCTATGGAGAACTTGATGAAGAAGAAGAAAAACTCCTTGATCAATGTTCTGATTATCGAAAGAAGAAAAGAAAAAAATTAAAATCCCTTCCTTTTCTCTCAAAAATCTCTCTTCTTTTTCTACCTCTCTCCTCCCTTTCTCTTCTTTTTCTTTTTCTCTTTTACTGTCTCTCCTTTTTTTTCTTCTTCGGTAATTGCAGACTTTTTATAGGCTGAGAGGTAGATTTTTCCACCAAAATCCTATTAAAATTAGGTTTAAAACTCTCAAAATAACTCAAAAAGTGTCTTGGACCAATTCTAATCGTTGGATGTTAATCAAACGTCCAAAAATCACTCAAAAATCATCTTAAAATCTCAAATCAAGTCAAAATTTATTTGGACCATCGGATCAGCCTTGAAGATCAAATCTGGGCCATCAAATCGTGCATAGAGAAGCCTCTATTTCTTAGTTTTAAAGTTGGGATGAATCTTAGCTGTTGGATCTCGATCGAAAGCTACATCTATCGTTCGTTAGTGCATGTATTTCGATCGTTCGATCAAATCTCAGTAAAAGATGCCCATCAGATCAGACAAAATTCTCAAATTGCCCTCTATAGATCATGCACAAGCTCGGTGTTGCATGGACTGCCGCATTCTTCAGCCAATCGGAGCATGCTTCTCCATATAAAATCTTTGAAATACCCTCCAAATGGTCCATCGTGCGTCGTAAAAAATGCTGATGTCCGTCTAGCATCAGCTGGTCGATTTGCTGGGTGTGGTCGGATCGGGCGGTCTGTTGAGCCAATTTTTCTGAACCGATTTCAACCGGACCGGCTCTCTCTCTTTTTTTTGAAATTCAATTTCGAACTCATTTGAAGTCTGTTTTGCCTGAAATTTACTTCATCTGAACCAAAAAAATAAGATCTTCATATTGGTGGCCTTCTTTCCTATATAAGATTAATAAAAATATTAATTTTTAAAAAATAAATTAATTTATTTTATAATTTAATACTTTTATTAGTATATTTTTACCACTTATCACACCCTCCAACTTAGTCATTGGTAGTTCCTTAGCAATATTTTATTTAATATCATATTTCAATAAGATTATCTATCAAAAAGATAAAATCTAGGACTAAAGGTCAAAAAGTTTAGAAAATACTGCTAAATAAGCATTGAGTTTCAGAAGCAAATTTTTTCAGTCAATACAATTAAAAACTTTCTTAGAATATATTAAAGATCTATAGCACTTATATTCATGATGACTAACTTTAGCATTTTAGTGTTAAATTAAAAGAACAAAAATATCCTCTCTTATTACCTATTTTGATCAATTTTCTATACATTCTCAATTTTATACTTATGAATTAAGGTAGCTTTCACACTGCCCCCCTTTTTTTTTTGCTGTGCTGAGCATCCTGGCCTTTTCTTCACTATTTTATGTGAATTTCCACACTTGACCTAGGTGCAGAGATCCAGTTACTAGGCTTTGGGCAATCCATATATACTCTATCTTTTGCACTTTATTTTTAGGCAGGTGGCTCTTTCCTTAAATTCAAATTTCTTTGATTAAAATATATATTAATTATTAATTTTTAGTGATAATTGAATCCTCAGTTGGCCTTATAATCAATACCTACTTTGCCTTATTAGTATGCTTGTGCAATTAGAAGTGCTAATAGTCTTTTAATGATTTAAGTAGGCTGCTAAAAGTCGACCAACTAATCTACTTCTTTAACTCATTACATTCATTAGTAAATAATTCTATCTTTTATCACTTATCCAGTCTATCTTGCTCAAGATTTTCTTCTTGACACATGATTTTTTTTTTTTACCCCCTAACTTATTCTACATTATCTTAAAGGAGAAAGAAAAATAAAGGATGCAATAAAGGATAGGAAGGAATACACCTGATTTAGTTCAGTCTGGTTCTTTAAAGCTTTGAAATTTTGCTTGAGCTCTCATTGATTTTTCTCTACAAAATTGAAAATATACACCAAAGTAGTAAAAGAGCAACAATAAATTACTGAAAAATAAAAATAATCCGGTGCCACTTCAATTGGAATACTTTCATATTTGGTCAAGCCCTCTTTCAATTGGACATTGCTAGCTTCATACTTTCAAACCTATTTCTTAGAATTCTCATATAATAGATTGTCAATAATATCATTAGAAATAAGTTTGATTTATAAGATGTTTAGTATTTTAAAAATATTAAAACTATTCATCTTGGATTCTGAATTAATTTTTCTTGTTGAACATCTATTAAAGCTCTTTCAGTAGCTAAAAAGGGTCTTCCTAAAATAAGGGTACATCATAATCTTCTTTCATATCAAGAAAAATCAACAGAAAAAATAAACTTATTTACCTTTACCAATCCATCCCATATACCTCTTGGATATTTGATGGATCTGTCGGCTAATTGAAGAGTAATAGTAGTAGGCTTCGTTTCTCCTAGACCCAGCTTTCTGAAAATAGAAAAAGGTATGAGATTAATACTTGCTCCTAAATCACATAAAACTTTATCAAAACTATAATCACCAATAATGCAAGGGATAATAAAACTCCCTAGATCTTTTAGCTTCTATGGTAATTTATTTTGAAGTATTGCTGAGCATTCTTCATTCAAATTTATTCTCTCATGCTTCTTCAGCTTTTTCTTATTTGTTAGGATTTCTTTGAAAAACTTGGCATACCTGGGCATTTGAGTGATAGCATCTATAAAAGAAATATTAATATGTAAATTCTTAATATTTTGAAAAAGTTAAAAAAAATTTTATCTGGATGCTATATTTGTCTCTCTAGGAATGGTAGTGGCGGCACATAGGGCTTCACATTTGGATTGACAAATTGTATACCTGGAGGCCATCCATCTGCTTGTTATTTTGGTATCTAACGAATTTTAGTTGATGGTTCCTTATTTGTAGTTGGCTCTTCAATCTCTTTCTTCTGATGTGGCTCCTCTAGCTTTGTACCACTTCTTAGGATGATAGCATTGACTTGCTCCCTTGGATTGGTCTCCGTGTTGCTGGGAAAGGATCCCTGAGGTCTCTCGAAGATTATCTTAGCCATTTGACCTATTTGCATCTCCAAGTTTTGAATTGCTACTGCTTGGTCTTATCTAAGTTTGGCTTCTAAATTTTTTATAGTTGCTTCTTGATTTTGCATAAATTTGACCACTAGCTCTTTCATGTTGGACTTCTTTTCAAATACTTGAAATTATGGGGGTGACTGTTGTGCTGCATTTTGATTACTCCATGAGAAATTTGGGTGCTGCCTCCACCCTTGATTGTATGTGTTGGAGTAGGGATTATTTTATTGCGGCCTAAAAAAATTATCAACATAATTAGTTGTATCAGTTGCTTTAGCAAAAGGATTATCTGTCTGGCAATTGCTCGTATCGTATCCTCCTCCACATAAGTCATAGGTGATGTTTTAAACATGCATAGCTGTTCCCTTCAAGTTATTAATTTCGGCTCTAAGGGCTGCAATTTCAGCTAGTAAGGTTGGCATACAATCTACTTCCTGCACAACTGCTAGTCTTTTTGGCATCATGCATTCTGTCTACCATTGATAGCTATTTGATGCTATCTCATCGATCAGATCGAAGACTTCTTCCTACTGCTGCATCAATCATAGAACGATTAGTAGGAGATAAATCATTATAGAAAGTTTGTATCTAAAGCCATACGGATAGTTGATGATGTGGACATCTCCTCAGCAATTTCTTAAAATGCTTCCAAGCCTCATATAGTGTCTCCATGTCCATCTGCATAAAGAAAGTGATATCGTTGCGCATCTTAGCAGTCTTGGTAGGTGAAAAGTACTTGGTTAAGAATTTTTAGACTAGGACATCCCAAGTTGTGATAGAACTTACAGAAAGAGAATGAAGCCAATTCTTAGCTTTGTCCTGTAAAGAGAAAGAAAATAACCTTAATCTAATAGCATCATCCGACACCTCATTAATTTTAAAAGTATCACAAAGTTTAAGAAAGTTAGAAATATGGGCATTCGGATCATCATGCATGTGTCCACTGAATTGGATAGTTGATTGAATCATCTGAATCATCGTCGATTTTATTTCGAAGTTGTTTGCTCGCACTGATGGTCTCCTGATGCTCGAAGCTGCATCAACTACAGATGGTGTGATGTAATCATTTAATGGATGATGTACTAGTCGAATAGCTTCATGCTATCCTTCGGTCGCCATATCCAATCCTAGATTGATGTCGTTAGAATCTTCAGCTGTCATGTTTCTTTCTTGTTGTAGTCTTCTAATGGTTCTTTCAATTTTTGGATCTAAAAATAGTAAGTTACTATATCCAGTATGTGTCATGCACTGAACAAAATTTTTTTAAAAATAATAAAAATTAAAAATAAAATTCTAAAGTAAAGCTAGGATCAAAATTTTAATATTATTTTAGACACAATCTTCGACAACGACGCCAAAAATTTGATGCATGCTAATCTATAGCTATGGCAAGTGCACCAGTCGATCAAGTAATAAAGTAAATGAGTAAAGTATCATCCCTAGAGGATTGAAAAATAAGTACTGAAAAGCTCTTTCCTATGCTTTATTTAGAAGACCGATTTATGAGAATAAGAAATTAAAGAACAAAATAAAGAAATAATTAAAAATTTTAAAAAAATAGAGAGAGTGTAATTATTAGGATTTTAAACTTAAGAGCAATGTATTACTAAGGCAATCGGTTCACCAACTCAGTCAATACAATATTCAGGTTACTAGATTAATTTTATTTCATATGATGGTGGAGTTTCCTAGTTTATTCACTATCCTTTGGTCCAAGCGTAGCAAAACTATCAATATTTATTAATTATCCTTTGATCTAGGTATAATTTAAATAAATATTAATGCATTAAATTTTGTGAAACCCTCTAATTAAAATACGTTGCGTCCAAAGCACACTAAAATTTTCGTATGCATATGAATTCTAATTTGATTCATAATACAAGGTATATAATCAAGAAGCAATAACATAGATGTACTTGGTCCGTAACATCTATGTTCATCAGGTCAATTAGAAGATGGTCAGTAATCTAAAAGCATTAAGATCAGATTTATATACTCCTTATGAATAAAATTTAAAATTAAAAATAAATTACACTGAATATTGCATCAAAAAAGTGGCTACACCTTAGCCTTAATAAAAAAAAATTTAGTTCATGATAATAAGTTCAAAAATAGTAAATAAAATAAAAAGCATAAAGAAATTAGACTGTTTGATTGCTGAAATTGATTGTCCGTCGCTCTTGGTGTGGAGAACTTGGTGAAGAAGAAGAGAAGCTTCTTGATCAATATTCTGATTGTCGGAAGAAGAAAAGAAAAGAAATTAAAATCCCTTTCTTTTCTCTCAAAAATCTCTCTTCTCTTTCTATCTCTCTCCTCTCTTTCTCTTCTTTTTTTTTACTATCTCTCCTTTTTTTTCTTCTTCAGCAACAGCAGACTTTTTATAGGCTGAGAGGTGGATTTTTCAATCGAAATTCTATTAAAATTAGGTTTAAAACTCTCAAAATAACTCAAAAAGAATCTTGGACCAATTCTAACCGTTGGATGTTGATCAAACGGTCCAAAAATTACTCAAAAATCATCTCAAAATCCCAAATCAAGTCAAAATTCATTTGGACCGTCGGATCAGTCTTGAAGATCAAATCTGGACTGTCAGATCGTGCATAGAGAAGCCTCTATTTCTTAGTTTTAAAGTTGGGATGAATCTCAGTCGTTGGATCTCGATCGGGAGCTACATCTATCGTTCGTTAGCGTATGCATTTTGACGGTCCGATCAAATTTTAGTGAAAGGTGCCCGTCGGATCAGACAAAATTTCTAAATTACCCTCTATAGACCATGCACAAGCCCGGTGTTGTATGGACCGCCGCATTCTTCAGCCAATCGGAGCATGCTTCTCCATGTGAAATCCCCAAAATGCCCTCCAAATGGTCCACCGTGCACCACAAAAAATGCTGACGTTAGCCTAGCATCAATGGGTCGGTCTACTGGGTGCAGTCGGATCGAACAGTCTGTTGAGCCTGTTTTTCTGAACCGATTTGAATCGGACCAGCTCTCTTTTCTATTTTTTTTTAATTCAATTTTGGGTTCATTTAAAGTCTGTTTTGTCTAAAATTTATTTCATCTGAATCAGAAAAATAAGATCTTCATATTGATAGCCTTCTTTCCTATATAAGATTAATAAAAGTATCAATTTTAAAAAAAATAGATTAATTTATTTTATAATTTAATACTTTTCTTAGTATATTTTTACCACTTATCATTGACTCGGACGCTCGGGAGAGATCCCATCTCTAGCTAAGATTGACTCGGATGCTCTGTAGAGCTCTTATCTCTAGTTGAGATTGGCACGGTAGCTCGAAAGAGGTCTTATCTCTAGCCTAGGTTGTCACGGTCGCTCGGAAGAGATCTTATCTCTAGCCGAGGTTGACTCGGTCGCTCGAAAGAGATCTTATTTCTAGCTGAGATTGAAGGACTTTGATCGGCTCATGTTAGGATGAGGTTCTCTTCTTATTCCTAACACGGCCACTATTAACTACTTCTTTCCTATCATCACAAAATTTTTGCATAATTTTTTGCATAATTTTTATATAGTTTTTTCTATCATCACATAGTTTTTGCATAGTTTTTGCATAATTTTTATATAGTTTTTTCTATCATCACATAGTTTTTGCATAGTTTTTTGTATAATTTTTACATAGTTTGTCCTATCATCACATAGTTTTTGCTTCTTCGCTGTCATCACATAATTTGGAGCGAGCTCTTCTTGGCTTTGATGCTGGAGATGATGGATTGCCGAAGTACTAAGCTCCTCCCAGACGTGGCGTCGATGATACAGAGGCGATCGACCTTTCTATTGTTCCTCCGTCATTAGTGCTATGGCAGCACCCTCGACTGATCTTCTTCTGCTTCAGACTGGCATCCCTGATGAGCTCCTCGATTTCGTCTCGAAGCTGAACGCATTCTTCAGTGTCGTGGCCATGGTCGCGATGGTAGAGGCAGTACTTGCTTCGATCGTGCTTGTTTGGGGAAGATCATAATTCTTCTGGTCTTGGCAGCTAGTTCCTAATTTCCATCAGAACTTGAGTTCGAGGAGCGTTAAGTGGGACGTAGTTGTGGAATCTTTTGGGGAGAGGACTTCTTCATGCCCTTCTGTCGAGGCTTCCTTGATGATGAGCTCGAGGAGCTCGGGCTCGCTTGCACCTAGGGGGAGTCCGTGAGTGCGGTTGAACTTCACTCGGCCCTCCATCGACAGCGGACCTATTAGACTCGTCCGCCCACTGCTCTTCTGTGATTTCTTCGTTCTTCAATTTAAAGGCTTCTTTCGCATGGGCATATCTCTCGGTTCGGACTAGCAGATCAACAAAGTCTCCGGGATACTTCTTTTTCAGAAAAAATAGCAAATCGTTATTCTGAAGGCCACCCTTAAGCACGGCCATTGCAACAGACTGGTCTAGGTCTCGGACCTCCAATGCCATGGCATTAAATCGGATGATATAAGCCTGGATGGATTTCTCCTGCTTCTGCTTGACATTCATCAGAAAATTTGAACATCGACGCGGATGTCAGCTGCTGACGAAATGAGCCACAAACTGATGGCTCATCTGATTAAAAGAGAAGATCATACCTGATTTCAATATTGAGTATCAATTTCTTACTATCCCCCTTAAGGTAGATGGAAAAGCTCGGTATAATATGATGTCTGGTGCACCATGAAGCAGCATCATGATCCAAAAGATCTTTAGATGATCAATCGGATCAAAAGTTTCATCGTAGCTTTCAAGTTGAGAAAGCTTAAAGTTCGACGGAATGGGCTCTTGCATAATTTAGGAAGGAAAAGAAGGATCGGTGCGGACATCGTCATGGTGAGCTGGAGCGATGTGGCCGAGCTTCTCAATCCATCGATCCATCTTTCATAGTTTGTGATTGAGGATGTCATCTCGATCGTAGACCTTGGAGGTCTTCTGGCTAGATATGGAGAAGGTCTCCTTTAGATAAGAACTATGATCCAAACTTGGATCCTCTACTCTCTGTTTCTCCTATCTAACGACGATGGGCATGCTAGTCCAAATGCTCTTCCTTGGGATCGATTTCTGACATTCTGATGGTGGGTTTCTTGGTAGAGTCATCGTCGAGGGCTGCCGCATGGCCTGCACCATCTCGGTGAGGTCTTGAATCTCCTACATTAGCAGGTTAAACTGCTCCGAATCCACTATGGCTGTAGGTGGGGCTTGAGTTATCGGAGTTGGAGCGGGAACTGATGTATCTAGATGGGATCTAGCTGTAGAGGCCATTGATCGTCGGGTCGAAGCTTTTCTGGAAGGCATTTTTTTGGGGGAGAAGAACTCTAGATCACTGCTGAGCACTTCTTTAAAATCAATGGAACCTCAAGAACAGAGGGCCCTCCTTCTAGTGCCAATTCTATTGGTGCAAAATTTGGTTGACACTGGATCGAGCTGAAGTCAAGGAAGATGAGGTCATCGTCGGTGACCTACAAAATAAAGTTTCATTCGGAGTTGGTGGTGGTGGTGGCTCCGGTAGGACCCTCCGATGGTCAAATTAGTTCTTCTGACCAACAGAAATGGAGTGCTCAATGAGGAGTTCTGCAAAGTTTCGAAAAGGAGAAGAAAGCTTCCACAAAATGTATCTGGAGGGTTCCTTTTTATAGGCGGAGCTTGTTGTAACTGTCTTGATTAATGACTGTCGTAATCATTCTAATAAATGTCAATCGTGATTGACTTGATAAATACCGATCGTGTTATCTTGATAAATGACAATCATAATTATCGTGATAATTGTAACCGTTAAGTAGTGGGATCATCCGTAGAAATTCGTTTGAAGGAACAGTCTGTAAGGAGTTCGGCTTTCATAAAAGCTCGACTGGAGGAGGAGTTCGGAAGGAGTTCAACTTCCATAGAAGCCCGACTGTTGGAGGAGTTCAGAAGGAGTTCGGCTTCCGTAGAAGCTCGATTGCTGGAGAGGTCCAAAAGAAGTTTGGCTCCCGTAGAAGTTCGACTGCTGGAGGAGTCTGAAAGGAGTTCGACTTTCGTAGAAGCTCGGTTGTTGAGAAGTTTGGAAGAAGTTCGGCTTTCATAGAAGCTCGATTGCTAGAGGAGTTGGGCTAGGTTTGTCCGCTGAGAAGTTCAGCTAGGTTTGTCCGCTGGGTAGTTTGACCACTGAATGAACCTGGCTGCTAGGAAGAGAATTTTCGATTGAAGCTCTTCCATAATTATCAACTGCATTAGGCTAAGCTTCAGACTGGATTTCGGCCGGAGTAAAATTTATCCCCAACAAGTCTTAAATTTTTAGATGGTTATGCAAGTAATCTAGCTCGGTATGTCAATATTAAAGATTGCAGATTCTATGGGCTAAAGAGCCATGACTGCCATATATTCATGCAACGATTACTTCCATTAGCTTGACGTGATCTCTTTTCCAACTCTATATAGAGTTTTTTGATAGAGCTTAGCCTTCTCTTTAGAGATATTTATACTACCGAATTATCCACCAACTATATATCTAGTTTTGAGGCTAGTAGTGTAGAGACTTATATACAAGTTGGAGAAGATATTCCCTCCTAGCTTCTTTAACTTCATGAAGCATCTTATGATTCATCTTGCATATGAAGCTAGGATGGGAGGTCTAGTGTAGCATAGATGGATGTATCCATTTGAAAAATATATGCACAGTCTCAAGAAGAAAATAAAAAATAAGGCTCGAGTCGAAGGTTCTATTATGGAAGCTTACGCAATAGAAGAGATTTCAAATTTCAATCAACACTACTTTAATCCCAATGTGCAGACCAAGCTAACTCAAGTGGATCGAAATGATGATGGTGGTGCTGAGAGATCAGAGTGGAAGATCTCAATATTTGCCTATCTCGCTTGAGAATTTAGGCTTGAGGTTCGCTAGGTTTTCTTCGATACTGAACTTCGATAGGTAGAGATATATATTTTGTTAAACTGCATGGAGGTCGATACATATGTCCTGTAAGTGTCCATCACAATCTCATCTCTTTAATCACTGTATACTTATCTTATTTCAGTATACTTATCTTATTTTAGTATACTTATCTTATACATGTTTAGGCAGTATGATGAGATGCTGAAAGAAAATAATCTAAACATAACTGATGAAGAAGTACCGAAATAGCACTCAGAGAACTTTATATGTTGGTTCCGTCAATTAGTCATTCAAAACAGCAAGTCCATACCAAGAAAGCTGAGACCATTAGATTATGGGCTTGAAAAATATGTGACATGCTATAGTGGCTATAACGTAAATGGTTTTAAATTTCATACCCAGCAATATGAAAATTATAAAAGCATAATGAACAATGGTTTATGAATAAAAGACAGCTGGTGGGAAGATAAGTCAGAAAGTGACTACTACGAAATCCTTAAAGAAGTGATTAAGATGAGCTACATTGGAGGTAATAATGTCATTCTATTTAAGTGCCAATAGTTCAACACCGATAATAGTATGAAGGTTGATCCAGAGCACGGGTTTATTGAGATCAAATATGGATCAAAAGTTTATGTTAATTAACGATCCATTTGTACTAGCTACACAAGCTACTCAAGTATATTATACTCCTTTTCTATCAAAGAAAAGAGAAAATAAAGATTGATGGACTATATGCAAAATTAAGTCTCAAGCCATTCATTATGCACTCAAAGAAGAAGAAGAGTCTCAATTATTAGAATACTTTCAAGAGGATGAGGCAGTAGGAGTTCATCAATCACTATAAGAAAATATTGTTTAATAATAAAAATTTTGTAATGGATAGAATTCATTTCTAATCAGTTATTAATCAACAATGAATTTACAACAAAATACTTAATTCTATTGCTAACATCGAAAAAATAAATTTACAACAGATTTATAATGGATTAGAAATAGAAAGTTTACAATGAAATACAACGGACCTAAAAACTATTGCTAAATTTCACAGGAGATTCCTGCGTATTATTGACAATGGAATTGCAACAGATTAGTGACTAGATATTGCAATGAACTCAATTTTCATTGCTAATGGTTCATTAAAGAAATTATATATCTTTTTGATAAGCTTATAATAGATTGACAACCAAAGTTGTCTCATTGCTAATCTGAAAATAAAAAATTTATAATAAAATTAAAATGGCATCGTCTTCATTGTTAATCTAGAAATAAAAGAATTACAACAGAGTAATAATAGATGTGGATATCATTGCTAACTTAAGATATGTTCTTATTAACAATCGATTTGCGACGATTGTGGTTTATTGCTAAGTGTGATATAAATATTTTACAACCAGATGGCAATGATATGAGTCCATTGCTAATGAAAATATAAGGGTTATAGTTTTGAGACGTAAAGATAATGGATTTTGAGTCTATTATAAATTCTAAACAAAAAAGTCTCACTTCTTTTTATTTCTATCGCCCTCCCTCCTCATACACTCTCTATCTTCCTCTTTCTTCTTTCATTTTTCTTTTAATCCTATTTTAACAATAAACTAGTTTATAAACCCATGCAATGCATGGGATGTGATTTTTTTTAAAATAATATTTAATTTTATATATCTATTATATTTTTAAAAATAATTAAAAATTTTAAAAAATTATATTTTGTGCCTAGCATTTATTAATTTTTTCCATTCTCAAAAGTCTTAATCGAATGAGAGGCTTGGAGCAACCGAATAGAGAAGCTTTTCTGATCTTATATTGAATTCGAATTAGATCGGATCAGATCATTTACATCAAGATCCAAATCAACCAATGAGTCTCTATAGATCGGATCGAATCAACTTAGATTAAAATTTAGTAAATCCATACTCGATTTGAAAATAGAATGGGTTCAAATTTAGAGTCCGATTTAGATCCATGAGTCTTTTAAAATGGATCGAATCAAGTCTACATGGATCGGATTAGATCGGATCATGGGTTAATTCGACCCATTTGCATCGATGACATGATGGATGGAGATAGATATCTTCATTTCAATATATATATATATATATATATATATATATATATATATATATATATATATATATATATATATATATATATATATATATATATTAGATTCAATTTAAATATTAAATAATTTTTTATTTAAATTAATTAATTATAATATTTAAAATAAAATATAAATTTTTTATTAAATTATATTAAATTATAAAATATTTAATAAAAATATTATATTTAATAAAGAATCATGGATGGAGGGTTGTGGTTGTAGAGAGGGAGGGCGTCGAAGGAGCGATGGAAGATGAATGGCTAAAAGACCGAAAAAGTTTTAAAAAATCCTATATATTACATAAATAATAAATTAGTTTAAAATAAAAATTAAAATATAATTTTATAACTAAATTACAATAAAATTTTAATTTATTGGTAAACTAAAAAAAAATAAGAAATCCTAATTTTAGTTTCAATGAGCCATATTTTCACTCCCTCTCTTTTCCTCCTCTCTGGACCCGCCGTCTCCCTCTCTTTCCCTCTTTCTCTTCTCCCCCTGTCTCTCACCCGACCCGCCTCTCCCTATCTCTCTCCCCTGTCACTCTCGCTCGATGGCCGGCGGCCGGCGGGTGCCCAGTCCCCCACACTCCCACCCTTAGCAGCGGCCCGGCGGCAACCCACCCGTCCTCCCCAACCCCTAGCGGCAAGGATATCTGGATATTCGACATCGATGACGCCCTCTTCTTCACTATGCCATACTTCAAGAAGCACCAAGTTGGGTAGGCTACTTATCGCCCGCCCCCGCCAACCCCCCCCACCCCCACCAACCCCCCGCTCTCTATGCCTCTGAAAAATGTTCATGTTTCGACTTGTCTGAGATTTAGATCCAACCTGGTTACACTCATTTTGAGATGAAAAGGTTGTGATCATTGACATGAGTCCTCTAGATCTCAGGACTACCAACTATTAGTAGTTTTTTCTTAATTTTACTGGAAATATGCAGGCGATCAACAATCACACTTGTATGCCCTGTTTATATGTGATAATGATTAGATGCTACTGGTTTTGGATGTTTATGGATTCATGTGTGATGATAATTGTGTGGAAGGGCTGTTTTGGGGTGCAGAGGAGCTATGATGAACAGAACGTCCATGGAGCAATGGATGGAGGAGCGGAGTGCCCCCGCCGTGGAGCATATGCTCGACCTACACCATAAGCTCAGAGCACGAGGTTTGAAGGTCTTCCTTATTTCTTCCCGACGGGAGCATCTGAGGGACGCCACTATTGATAATCTTGTCAAGGTTGGGTACCTCGTTTGGACCGAGTTGATCTTAAGGTTTGTAGTTCCTATCTCCTACAATCTCTATATTTTGATGCCGTATGTTCTAATTTCTTCTTTATTTGGTTTTGAGTCATGATTTTTTTGTTTTTTTTAGCACTAAGCACTAGAAGGCAATTAAAAAAAAAGTTCTATTTTTCGAGTGGTCCAGTAAATTTAGTGCTAAAGGACTGAAGTGAAGAAAAATATTGATCACAAGATATAGGATTCATATCATATTGGAAGGCCCTATCAAGCCCATCCATTTGTAGATCATGGATACTTTCATGACAAATTGTTCCATATGTTTTCTGGATTAAATACAAACATTAAAATATTTAAGCTCCTCCACTCTGTTGTCAGAGCGAGAACATTTTTTGTTCTATTTATGACGGTCCTCCAATCTGCAACTAATAACTGTCATGTATATGATTCAGGTGCGTAGAAGACAGCTACGATGCGGTAGCGAATTATAAGGCCGAGCAATGGAGAAAGTTGATAGACCAAGGCTACTGCTTGTGGGGGATTATGGGAGAGCGATAGCAAAAAATGAGGTAACTGCAATGGATACAGCAGACTGTAAACTCACTCCAGTTCCATGTATTTTATTGACATTTTGTCCATAAGATCCTTTTTGTATTTTTTATCGAGGTTGCACAAGTTGTAAACTAAAGAGTTAATTGCTAGGATTTTCACCATTTCACTGCCTTATGCATTTTGATTTGTTATAAGACATTCGCTTATTTCATTTTTGCTTCGGGGTACATGCATTTGAATGTGCTTATTAGCCAGTGTATGTAAGATGTGTAAAGTATTATCAACATTTGTCTTAATTACTGCAACATAAAATTTCTGTACTGCATTGATATTTCTTTTCTTCCCTTGTTTTTAAAGCAGTGCATCCCTGCTTGAAATTCATCTTGTTGTATGGTAAGATGAAATATCATCGTAATTTATGTACATCTAAACAATCGAATGCAAATGATATATTGGATCCTGGTGGGAAAATGTCAGTTTAAACATATAGATCTTATCCATATGCATGCTATAAAGTTTAATATATAAATGTTAATATAGACTTTTTTGCACTCTGAGATGATGTTTAGATTTAAATCCCCTTTGCTGGAGTGTTTGTGTATCTTACAATAGGTTGTATGCTCTTAGTAATAAGTATAGCTTGTGCCCTGCTTATAAGTTGGGAAGCTCGGGATGGATGATGAGCAACTGCATGAGTGAAAATTACATGTATATACAGCTAGAATAAATGAAGGTTTTTCCCTTCTTTCCTTGATTCTGCAGGTAAGGTCAAGGCTGTCACTAAAGTCCAAACACTTCTCTTTAGCGCCACCCTGCCTGATTGGGTGAAGAAGATATTTTTATCTATTGCTTCAAATACATCCGATTAAGGGTATACATGCACTTATGTCTCCTTCTGGATCTTTGATATGTTACTAAATTTTGCCACATCTCTGCAAGGTTTCTGAAACCTGATAAGAAAACTACCGATCTTGTTGGCAATGAGAAGCTGAAGGCTAGTGCTAGTGTTAGACATCCTGTTCTTCCCTGTACGCGTCAAGCAAGAGTACAAATTATTCCTGATATTATTCACTGTTATAGCTGGTTTGTAGCTTTTTTAAGTCATATTTTTGTTGTTTTCTTTTTCTGCACTAAATTTTCTAAATGATTTCTATGTCAAAATTTCCTTACTAAGTGGAGGCCGTACAATTATTTTTACTGAGACAAAGGAATCTGCATCTCAACTTGCTGGATCATTAGCTGGGCCAAGGATATAATAGTGCAAGCTCAACGGGAAGTAAGTAGTAATGATGATATTGAAATTATGCTTCACCTGGAATTAGGCTGAATGCACATGAGGCACCTAATAAATTTTACCACCTATCTCAGCTATGGACATTGTTTTTTCAGCAATATAATCCTTCATAATTTGTTGGAGTTGATTTTATGCAGGTCATACTTGCTGGATTTAGGGAAGGCAGGTTTTTGGTTTTGGTGGCCACAAACGTGGCCGCACGTGGCTTTTAGACATCCACGATGTGCATTTGGTCATCCAGGTATGCACGTAAATGCTGGAAATGTGCCATGTACTTATGATCCAAACAGATATATATTAAAACCATTTTTGTAGAAGAATGAACACCAAATGAGATTCAAAGCAAGCTTTAAATGCTCACCGTTTGAGAAAAGATTGCATTAAAATGAACAAAAATAACCAGACCGGACAATTTACCACATCGACTAAACATATCACAACTGATCATTGTTAGAATCAAATAACTAGATCGTTAAGCACTTGATTATGTGATTGCTCGCACATTGTTAGAATTCACTTCTCATTTTATACAATATTGAATTAAGGCACACTTTTATTAAGAATGATATAAAGAAGATGAGCAATAATTTGGAGACGATACAACAAATCCTTCGGGCTATAACCACTCCACATCCATCATCGGCACCATCCTCTGCATCTTAGATCTTTAGAAAGAAATTCTATTATAGTTCCTCCTTCGATTCCTCAGCTTGCTATTTGTTCATTTAGTTGCGATGCTTCTTAGCCCTCGATAAAAGGCAAGAAAAAATGTCACTCTAATTCGAAGTGTTATGCATCGGAGGACGATAGAGATGGACAAAACAATGGTGGTGGCGATGTGCACCTGGGCACTTCATAGTTATTTTTCTCTCTTTTGTTTTATGGATGAGATACTTATTTGGTGTATGTACTTTATATGTACATATGATATGCACTTTATGTATTTTGATACTATGAGAACTTTAGACGCTCTTTGACATATTGTGCATATTTTATAAAGTATGGACTTTATTAATTTTTTGGTATTATTGGATGAAGAATTGTTATTATTATTGGATGGCTTGAGATTTATTGTCGGATGGCTTGAAACTATTATGGTTGTTGTTGGATTTATAGCAGATATATATAAATATTAGATTTTAAAAATATATCTAAAAAAATAAAAAATAGTAATTTAGCAATAGATTAGAAATAAAAAAAAAATTTAGAATTATAAATTAGCAATGGATTTACAATGCATTAGCAACGGATATTTAAAATTTATGCAATAGATTAAAAGCAAAATTGCAATGAAATAAAGAATTTTTAGCAACGCAATAGAAATGGATTTACAATGGACTCAAAAGATTTTAGCAATGGAATAAATACCGACTTGCAATTGAGTACTAAAACTTTTGCAATGGAATAGAAATGGATTTGCAATGGAAGGCTAAAATGATAGCAACGGTTTTACAATGGCATAGTAATGGACTAATAATAAAAGTTTGAAAATTTAATAATGGATTAGCAATGACCTTGCAATAAAACTACAACGACAATTATTTGATTGGTAAACTCATTACTAAAAAAGAGTAATGGAATTATTCAGTTGCTACTCTAATAAAGAGTAACGGAATTATTCAGTTGCTTTTTCGTTGCTATGTTGCTATTCCGTTGCTAAAGAATTTTAGCAATAAAATAGCAATGAAAATAAATTTTATTGCTAATTAGCAATGAGGATTTTAACAACCTAAGCTAATTCGTTGTTAATTCATTACTAATCTGTTTAGCAATGGATTAGCAATGGATTTTGTCTGTTGCTAAACTATCCTTTTCTAGTAGTGAATTCTTCGATGATGTGGAATTGGATACTCCAGGAATACTCCTACATGAAAATAGCCAACATAAGGAGGTAGATCCAACTAAGATCATTTTAAAAGACAATCCTCCCCAAGAAGAGGAAGAAGAGAAAGAGGTGGAAGAAAAGAAAGAAGAAAAGGAAGAATCGGAAGAAGATTTTGAAAGATACCAAACATCTGAAAATTAAGCCCGATGAGTAGTGATAAGTATATAATTTTTAGATCATTTTAATTATTTATCTTGCATTATTTTAAACCTTGCATTGCCATCCATAATTATTTAATTAATTTGATGAATCTATTTATTTTTATTTTTAGAGAGCATATATCATGTCTTTTAGAGGTCGGAGTTACGCCAGTCGAGGTAAAGCTCTCGAGGAGAGAGTGATCGTATGGCTAGTTCCTGTGGTTCTGCACCTCTTACATCGGACGGTAAGCTTTAATACTTTATATATTCTCGTTTATGTTATTTTGTTATTTGTTAACTAATATAACATTCTTTGTATTAGATGTTTTGTACTCAGGCTCGGAGAACAGGGGTCACCAATGACCCCACAGTCCCATGCAGTAGCGGCCATCGGCTCTCAAACATAGTGTTATGGTCGAAGACTTGCCCATCTTGCGGCACCTCCGACTAGGTCGATAGATAGGTAGATCATCCATATTCAAAGCCGCTTGTAAGTACTACATGCTCAATTAATATATTTATAATTTTATAATTTTAAAATTAACATTTGTTCTTCAAAATTAATTTTGCAGCACATTTAGAGAGCCTCCAACTTGTCTTGACGTTACCGAGATCATACATTGATTGATGCCGAGCTCGATGAACGACTTCTCAAGTTGGTCATTAAGAGCTCGTGATGTAGCCTGAGAGATGTTTCTGTTAAGTCAGAACTAGTTTAATTTATTTCGATACATTGGTATTTTAGTTACATATTAATACACACTTCCTTCTATCTTGCAGAAGTATTATCGATTCGAGACTTCTCATAACAAGGAGGCTGACCGTCAAACCTTCGAGAAGGTAGCTATACGGAGGCTCCGAGATGGCCTCTATAGCCTCAAGTAGTCTGCTATCTAGCACTCTGATTCTCAGTCACCATCGAATCGGAGGTCTTTCATGGATCACTGAATGCGGGCGGATTTATGACAGGCACTCTGCAACTAGTGGAGCGGCGAGGTGTACTTTAGTAGGCGGCAACAGGATCTGATCGGGCATACGGATGGCTCGGTCAGCATACATATTATAGCCGAGAGATTGGTAAGAAATCAAAACCAAAACTCTTCACGAGAACTGTAAAAACTCTTATATACATATTTTAATTAATTTAATTTTATTATTTATTTATTATAGATATGGTAGTTGGGTTGTCCACTAGATCAGCTGTAATTGTGGCAGGCCACATACTAGTCTAGGAGGACTGGTGATTATTTAGATTCTACGTCGCAACAGATCATGGTAAAAACTTCAAACTTTATTTAATAATTAAGTTGTTACAGAATCTGATTTTTATATTAGAATTAATGTATTTCTAAATAATGCAGACATATTATGTGGAGTACATTGTTGAGAGGTATGGCAATGAGCCTACCTCTCAACCCTCCTTTGATCTTGAGGGACGACTCAGCTCCATCAGAAGGGTGAGTAGGAGCCAGGTCATAGGATTCGACCACAGCTTTGATCCTCCATCATCTCGATATCCTTCAGCATCCTCACAGGTCTCAACGTCTTAGACCTGGAGCAATGCGCATATGGAAGAGGTTGTATAGAGACTTTTAAGCCAGCAACCTTGATAAGCATCATAAATTCACCAATAAAAATATTAATTTATTAATTAATTTATATTATTTTTTAAGAATTATTAATCAATTTATATATAATTTTTAAAAAATTCATATTTTTATTAATTAAAAAATTAATTAAAAATAATAAAAAATAATAAAAATTAAAAAATAAAATTTTATTATTAATAGAAAGAGCTCATTTTTTTTATCACAATGAAATAAATTTCAAGTAAAACGGAGTTAAAATGAAAAAGATATGAATTTTAAAAAATATAAAATAAATAAAAATTAAATAAAAAAGAAAACGGCTCAGTCGGCTCCGCAAGCCGAGCCACCAAGCCAAGCCGAGCCACCAAGCCAAGCCATCAAAGCTGACTCAGCCATTGAAGCCATCAGTCGGTCCACGATCCAGGCGTGGACCGCCAGCTCAGCAAAATTCGACGAATCAGAGCTTGCCACGTGGTGGACCTAGACCCCTAAAGGGTCTACAGAAATTTATCGCGGCTCACAAGGGTAATTTAGTCTTTTCGCTCGGCAACAGTGGCGCTGATTGGTTGCGGTGTGCGGTGCGGCCGGTCTACGCGGTCCATGGGAACAGTGATTGCGCGATCGGACGGATGTGGTTGTTTGCGGTCAGGATCGGACGGCTGTGGTTGCTTCCGGATTTTATTCAGCTACAGACATCATGCGGATCACCATCGGACGGCAGCGCTCGATCCAGGCGACGATCCGACGGTCCAGAAAGCTCCCGACGGCGATCAAACTCTCAGGCGCATGATTTGCGGCCAGATTTCCTCCATCAAGCGCGATCCAACGGCCAGAATTTAATCCGACCCGATCTGAGCTGATCTGCATCCGATTTTGATGATTTTTGGACCGTTGGATTTCTATTGAACGGCTGGATTTTATCAGATTTATCAGAGACGTATCAGAGCTGTTTTAATTCAAATTTTATTCAGATTTTGATGATTACAAAGGTCATTAGTCCCACATTGCCTAGAAGCAAACTTTCCAGCCCTCCTAGCTCTATAAAAAGGACCCCAGGCCTCCAGAAATCAACATCTCCGATCAAGGTGAAGCTTTGGTACAGGGCGAAGCCAGGCTATGGGTTAAAGGCTGCTTCGAAGCAACGGATGCCGAGAAGAAGAGCCGAGCTTCTACACCATCTTTCTGCCAATGCCGATCCAAGATCAGAGATCAGGCTATTTTATTTTTTTTTACATTCTATGTATTTAAATTCTAAAATTTTAATTAATAAAAATTTTATTTTTATATTTTAATTTCTTACTTTTTATTTTTATTATAATTTAATTTCTGCATTTTAATTATTACTTTTTATTTTATTGTAAGTAGATGCTAAGATCTAACTAATAGATCTTAGTACCAAATTTAAATTTTTGCACCTTTTAATTTTTATTTTCAATCTTCCGACTTCACTTTTTATTTCAAAATTCAAATCATTTTCTTTTTCTTCTCAAAAAAATCAAAGATTTCAAATCTAAAAACACTACCTTTCCTGTGGATTCGACCCGACTCACTGTTATCTATGCAATTTCAATGATTTTAAGAAGTCGGATTAACTTGATAAACACGGTGTCTTAACGACAACATCGCGTTTCTATCAGACCTTAGGGCCTCCTGGATGGCATCCACGATACGATTGTGGAGCTTTTTCAAGATCCACTATTGTGCGACTAACTGAGCTCATCGTCCTAGCCATCACATTAGATAATTAATTATATTATTAATTTTTTTATTTTATTTTAAATTTTTATATGTAGAAGCTTCGTATATTTAGGTTTGAGTTCAGGAAGGAGATCTAGGGGCTAAAAATTTAATCTAACTATCAATCGATGGATCGGAGATGTCTATAGCTCCGTATCATCAAATCAAATATGTAGGAATAATCTATTCGAGAATAGAAGTAGTGTATCGAAAGATACAACTCCATGTTGAAAGATACGTCTTTATATCGAAACTTACTAATATTATTTTATTTTTTTATTACAGGATACTAAAACATCCGGTTCTCATCCACTAGCTACTGAAGAGGAGCAGAACGTGGAGGTAGGCGACGATAAGGATCGAAGCTATTTTTTTTGGATGCATTATATTTTTTAATATATTATATTTTTTCGATACTCCTTATAAAAAAATTATATAATTTATATTTTTAATAAAATATAATTAATTTTTAATTTTTGATTGTTAGATTATTTTTGAATTTTAATTATAATAGGTTTTACAAATTATAATTTATTTTGATTAATTAAAATAGATTTTTAAAAATATTATTATTAATTTTTAAAAAAATATAATTAACTATTTGCTTCAGCATTAGCGACGACAAATGCTCTCGCTAATAAATATCAGCGGCGGCTTGAGATATGAACTATCATTGTTAATAATTGTTCAAATAAATTATATTAAAAAATTAAAAGAATTAGTGATCGCATTAGAGATGGTTATATTAGTCGCTAATAGTTTTTAGCCATGACTTTAGCCATGGATTTGAGATCACTAATATTTTTTAAATATTTTATTTTATTTTATTTAAAATTTTAAAATTATTCGAGATGGCATTAGCGATGGATTTTTTTATTACTATTAAGTATTAGAGACGATATTATTCATGTAAGTGCCCTCGCTAATAATTTTTAAACAAATTAAATTAAGCATAAAAAATTATTAGAGATGGAAATTTTCCATCACAAAAGCCGTCCTAATTTTTCTTATTAGCGACGACATTTTTTGTCGTCGCTAATAATGATAATTAATGATAAGGATTTTTTAAATTAGATTTTTTAATTATATTAGTGATAGTAGATGGACTATTAGTGGTGATCCATGGGCCCAACTCCATGCTGATGGTAGTAGGAGGAAGTTACTTGTGGGAGCCCACGGTACCTAAGGCGGGTTGCATGCAGCCTGAGTGGGGATAGTTGAAGGAAGTAATGCATAGTTTGTAGTGCTACTTTCGAAAATTTTTTTAAAAATAGCTAAAATATAGTAAAAAATTAATTAGTTTAATTAATTAATTTTTGATCATATCAGAATATTAAGTCATATACTAAGGATCTAAACATAATATGCATGCATTCACATAGATTTGAAAATAAAACTATGCAGCAAACTCTTTACTATATCAATCTATTCAGAACATAATATCTTTTTGCGGATAGTTGATCACCATAATCTGAATCCACTAGATAATTCTTTGGTATCGCATCATAGCTGCACACATGTCCAGCCTCTATGGTTTGTCCACACGGAGCTCTTGATCCCGATTAGCCCCATTGGAGTTCTAGCTCCTCCACGGAGCCTTCAATGGCTGATCACGATCGATCCAATTGATCATATATTTTTTGATTTTTTAAAAACTTCAAAAAATTAGAACACAAATTCTGGAGGATGATGAAGAGGTGTTTGAAATTTGGTGGCGATCCGATGCTCATAGCACTCGATCTCTCCATCCGAATCCAGATTCCCAAATCTAGGGTTTCACTCTGCCCAAAAAACTTGACATATTGAAAATCCTATCACGCCCTCTTTGTGTGGAGTTTTTTCATTAAATAAGTTTTCATGGAAAGATGACTTTTAGATCTATAAACTCTATTTAGATCATATCTAAAAATTGGATATCCTTAGAGGTGAAAATCAGAAGAGAAGAGAGGCATGAGGAAAAAATAAAGTGCTGTAGAATCCTATTCACCTTCACTTCGAGATTTTTTTTTGTCCAAAACTAATTCCCAATCACATTGAAATTATTATCATGGAATGCTAACCCCATTTTTTGCACGCATAAAAATTCTCATAATTTATTGACATGAATATCATGGGAAAGGCGAATGGAAAGAGATAAGGGTTAGAGGTTAAACTTGTTTCAACCTTCCAACTAACATCAAATTCAAAAACCTTCTTATCCCTATCCAATGCCCATACCAAAGTATTTGACGTGCTGAAGAACTCTCCTTCTATGTGTCCTCTCTGAGAATGTACAAAAAGTTGTGTGAAGTAAAATCAAAGTGGACGTGGGAAAAGGATAAGAACGAGAGGGAGTTGAGAAGTTTCAACTTCTACATTGAATTCAAAATTCAAATTATTTTGACCAGTCCAACCATTGGACCAGGTCAAAGGCAGAAGAGATAAAGGGCACAGAAGGTATCTAGATGTGAGGAAAAATTCATGTAAAATAAAGAGGGGCATGGATCAAAGGTTGGTCAAATATTGTAGGCGCAGGGAGTTGAAAGTTCAAACCTCCCTTGACTTTTCAAAATTGGTTTCAACTAAACCAATTATTCTAGACCCAATAAGACTAGCTCAAATCTAACTAAATTAGGTTTAACCTAATTTATTAAATTTTTATCAAATTAGAAATTAATTTGGTTCAGTTTCTGATTAAATCAGGGTCAAATCTCCCACAGCGATTAGGTCAACTCATGACCTGATCGGGTCAAACCTAATCGAATCCAATTCGATCAAACTTGATCAAATCCCCATCACTTAATCAAATTAAGTTAATCAGCAATCAAATTGCTAATTAATTCTTTAATAAATATAGAATTCCAATCGGATGGATGTCTGGAGAACAGAGTCCATCAACATGAAACTCCTAAAGAGTCCCAAACTAGTGGGACTCTTAAACTCAGTGTCCCAAACGAATCAAACTCACGATCATAGAGTCTCAGACTAATGGGACTCTTGATCAAAGAGTCCTAGATGAGTAGGATTCAGAGTTTCAGACCAGTGGAACTCTTGGTCATAGAGTCTCAGTCCGATAGGACTCTTGACCACAGTGTCCTAAGTCATCAAGACTCATGATCAGCCATCCGATCAGGTAGGAACTCCTTATATATATGACCCCATAGGTTCGAATCGTAAGTTGGTAGCACATGAACCAATTTTCTATACCAATCGATGTGACCATCTAGCAATGGTATCCGATGTCCGGATAGGTCAAAAAGTTGCAACGTAATAATGATGAACCTATGGAATATAGTTACCATATAATTCATCCTCTTGACCTCGATGCTCAAAGGATGATTTAGGATTTACTGTCAATCCTAAAATTTATCTATAATGTATTTCAAAATTTAGCATCCATCATATGGACTACCCCAGTCGAAGATTTGCTAAATTGAAATATAGCGATGCACTTGCTCCAACACTTGGAGGGGTCAATCTCATCTTGACTCACACACCGATAAGCCAAGTACTTGACTGCACCCTATAGCCTTCCATCACTGAATTAGAAATTCAGGTAGTCCAATACCTAAATACAGTGAGTTGCTTGCAAGTCACCGTGGTG
Source organism: Cocos nucifera (assembly GCA_006176705.1). NCBI lineage: Eukaryota > Viridiplantae > Streptophyta > Magnoliopsida > Arecales > Arecaceae > Cocos > Cocos nucifera. Next base: position 1,155,924 of record QRFJ01000086.1, on the reverse strand, counting down.
GTCTCAGGTCTAAGGGACACTTATACCCATATCCTTCAGGACTAATCTTGATAGAAGAAAAGCTCCAGAGTTGATCACGTTTAGTGTAGATATACCCATATATCTTACTTACATGCCATACTATTTTTGATTATAAGGACAACCAACTTATATGGCACACAACGACCTATACTCGATAAACATTGTCGTCGTAAGTAACAACGTATCTTTTGGTCGTAAATAATTTAAGGACTAAACGATAAATCCTTCTTTATCGAATCTAGATAGTCCTAAGAACTTTATCACAACACAGGAGTTCATTAGAAGACAACAGATTTTATGATAAAAAATATCAAAATATTTTTTATTAATTTTTGATTCATGTATAATTATAAATGTATAGCCCAATCGTCAACAAGCTGACGATTGGTTTTGAGACATATTCTCAATAATCTCAAACTTGGACTAAAGTCAATTGGTGTAGTATCTAATACCTATCTTCGACTTGAAGTCGTTGAACTCCTTCACCGCAATAGCTTTAGTGAATGGGTCGGTCAGGTTTTTCTTTCCGTCGATCTTTTAAAGGTCGACATCACCTCGATCCATAATTTTTCGGATAAGGTAGAAGCGGCACAGAATATGCTTCGTCCGCTGGTGTGTTTTAGGTTCCTTCGTCTGAGCAATGGCTCCAGAGCTATCGCAATAGAGCAAAATTGGACCATCAAGAGAGGGTGCTACTCCGAGCTTGATGATGAATTTTTTCAACCATACTGCTTCTTTGGCAGCATGTAATGCAGCAACATACTCTACCTCATAAACTGAATCAGCCACAGTATGCCGTTTGGAACTCTTCCAGCAGACGGCCCCACCATTAAGGATGAATATATATCCTGACACACTCTTGCTATCATCATGATCAGACTAAAAATTAGAGTTTGTGAACTCCATAAGTTTCAAGTCCATTTCACCATATATAAGCCACTGATTCTTAGTATTTTTCAAATACTTCAAGATGGTTTTAACAATCTTCTAGTGGTTCTCCCCTGGATCAGATTGGTATCTACTCACTATCCCTAGTAAGTATGCCACATCTGGTCGTGTACATGTCATGGCGTACATGATAGAATTCACTATCGAAGCATGTGGTATTCTACTCATACGCTCTCTTTCTAGAGGTGTTGTCGAACAATCCTTCTTTGAAAGAGAAATTTTATGGCCTATAGGTAGATAGCCTTTCTTAAAATTCTCCATGCTGAACCATTTCAACACAATATCAATGTACGTAGACTAGGACAATCCAAGCAACCTTTTAGATCTATCTCTATAGATTTTCATCCCTAGGATGTAGGAAGCTTCTTCCAGATCTTTCATGGAGAACTGTGATGACAGTCAAATCTTTATTTCTTGCAATATAGGGACATCATTCTCGATTAAGAGAATGTCATTCACATATAATACTAGAAATACTATTGCTAAACCATTAGTCCATTTGTATATGCAAGGCTTCTCTTCGTTCTTAACGAAGCCATACGTTTTGATTGTTTTATCAAATCGTATGTTCCAGCTCCGAGATGCCTGCTTTAGTCCATAAATGGATCTTTAAAGCTTACACACCTTAAACTCATCTATGGATGTGAATCCTTCAGGCTGTATCATATACACCTCTTTATCTAGCTCTCCATTTAGGAAAGTCGTTTTCACATCCATCTATCATATTTCATAATCCAGATGGGCAGCGATAGCAAGCATAATCCGAATGAATTTGAGCATTGCCATAGAAAAAAATGTCTCATTATAGTCAATACCATAATGTTGACGATACTCCTTAGCAATCAGATGGGCTTTATAGGTCTCCACTTTTTCATCTGCATCCATTTTTTTTTTGAAGATCCACTTACATCCTATGGATTTTACTCTTTTGGTTGGGTCAACCAATATCCATACATCGTTGACCTTCATGGATTTCATTTCAAATTTCATGACCTCAAGCCATTTTTTAGAGTCGAATCTCTGCATTGCATCCATATAGATGATCGAATCCTGATCGTTCTCATCGAGTTTAATAGGATCTCTATTTCGGACCAGAAAACTATAGTATCTATCCGATTGACATGGTAATCTATCAAATCACCTTAAGGGTGTATCTACAATGGATTCTGGATCTGATCTAATCAAACCCAGCTCAGGTTCTACAACTTATGTCTGTTCTTTCACCTATCGTACTTCAGCAAGTTCGACCTTAGAGACATTAGTTCCTTCACCAAGAAACTTCTTTTCTAAAAAGACTGCCTTAAGGCTGACAAATATTTTTTGCTCATCAACAAGGTAGAAGTAGTACCCTTTGGTTTTCTTTGGATAATCTATAAAACTACACTTATCAGACCTAGGTCCAAGCTTATTTGTCATCAAACATTTGACGTAAGCCGAACATCCTCAAACTCTAAGGTGTGAAAGCACTGGCTTACGCCCTGTCCATATCTCATATGGTGTTTTATTAATAGATTTACTCAGAATCCTATTTAGAATGTAACAAGCTGACTCAAGCGCATATCCCCATAGGAAGATCGGTAAACCAGCAAATTCCATCATGGATCGAACCATATTCAACTAAGTCCGATTTCTCCTTTCAGACATATCATTATGTTGTGGTGTTCCAGGAGGGATTCATTAGGAGAGAATCTCATTCTCTCCAAGATATGTCAGAAACTCATTAGAAAGATATTCACCCCCTCTGTCAGATCGAAGAGTTTTAATGCTCTTTCCAGTTTACTTTTCTACCTTATTTCGAAATAGTTTGAACATTTCAAATGACTCTGACTTATACTTCATTAAATAGACATACCCATATCTCGATAGGTCGTCTGTGAAGGTTATGAAGTAGAAGTATCCACCTCTGGCACTTGAGCTCATGGGACCACATACATCTGAATGTACTAGACTTAGGAGTTCAATAGCTTGTTCATCTTTTTCAGTAAAAGGTGACTTGGTCATCTTACTAAAAAGACAACACTCACAGGTTAGAAGTGATTCACAATCACTAACCTCAAAAATTCTTTCTTGAGTTAACATGTTAATTCTATTCTTGTTAATATGACCTAGCTTACAGTGCCAAAGATATACATGAGACACATCACAATTCTAGGACATTTATCGAAGGATTGAACCACGCTAACAGGCATAAAAAGTAAATAAATTTTGTTATTCAATTATTCAATAAAAATTGTAACATCATTCAAAATGACATTACAAAATTTTGCTTTTATTGATATTTCAAAACCATTTATGGCCAAAAGGCCTACAAAAATGACATTCAATAAGAAAGTTGGACAAAAATGACATTCATTAAGAATAACTTTATTTGAATTGATTATAAGGTTCATGATTCCTAAAGCTAGAATTGAAATTTATCTTCCATCTCCAACATTCAGGAACCTCTCGCCTTGATCAAATCTCCTACTGACCTGCAAGCTTTGCATAGCATTACAAATATGATAAGCGCTTTCAGTATCTAATACCCAGGCAGTAGAATCAAATAAGAAAAAATTACAAGGTGTTATCATATAATTACCTTGCCTAGCAACTACTTGCTTCCTTCTTGGCCTATTCGAATCCAGGAAGGCAATGTACAGAGGACAGTTTCTCTTCCAGTGCTCCTGCTTCTTGCAGAAGAAGCACTCTGCCTGGCTCTCATCGGGCTTGTGCTTCTTGGTCCGATCCTGTACAGTCGTCCCGGTATTTGGCTGCACCTTTTGTTCTTCTTCTTCTTGTTCTTCTTTTCTTTCTTAAAGGGTCGACGATCAGAAGAAAACACTCCCACTACATTCACCGTCTTCTTGCAGAGTTGGTGATCCTTCTCAAAGTTCTGCAGTAATTCCAACAATCCATGGTAGTTGACTGCAGGCTTTATCATTCTGAATGAGTTAGGAAGAGGAGGAAGGACTTCGGCAAGGAATTAAGGATCGCATCCTTATCGAACTGCTCGTGCAGGAGAAAGCCCAGCTTGCTAAGGCGGTCGATCATCTCGATCATGCACAATACATGATCGATGACTGAGGCCCCATCCCTCATCTGAGCATTGAAAATAGCATAACTTATTTTGTGCCTTTCAATATCGTCAGGCATGCCAAAGGAGTCGTTCAACATTTGAAGCATCTCCTGTAACTGGGAGTTTTCAAGCCTGCCTACGACTGAACTCGTCGTTCATTATCACTAGCATTATACACTAAATGGTGGTGTGATCATTGAGCCACTTCTGATAAGTATCTCGAACTGCTCCTCTAGCGTTTGGAGTTGGCTCCTCAAGTGCAGGATCCGTTATGACATAAAGAATTCGCTCATACTTCAGGACGATTTTTAACTTACGATACCAGCTATCGTAGCTGGGTCCCATTAATTTGTCATTGTCTAATAATGACCGGAGCGATAGGTTAGCAACCATTTCTGCATAATAAGAAAAATCAAACCTAATTAGTATATGAATCAATTATCCTAAAGACTTGGATTTTAGTCTAAAGATTCTCTCACTTTTTTATACAAATTTGCAGCCTCTATCTCCAATTTGAGGAATTACTTTAATTTTTTAGTGGATACTAGAATCCACATAGACTACACACGAGCCCAACTTTAGTTGGTCAACCCATGTGCACCTATGGGTAGGTTCAAAATCAATTATTTCTCTAAATAATTTCTAGTAATATCAATTTTGCCCCAGAGACTTAATCAGTAGGCTTTGGTCTCCACTGAAAAAGTCCAATTAGATCCAACCATTAACATGACTACATTTGGTCTTATTTAACCAATAAATGATCAGGTCCGATTTTGGTCGGCCAACCCAAACACTATCAGAAAGACTTAATCAAATCATCATTTTATGAATGATAATTTCATTAGTCAATAAGCACCAGCCTTTGGGCCTCCAGTGATTATCAAATTAATGAACCCATTATCACTCAACTTAATGGGAGGCTATAATTTAGTTATCTATATAACTATTTCATTTTTAAGAACCTAATAATTTTAGAAGATTTAGTTAATATATTTAAGAAAAGTGAGCCAATTTCGATCCTCCCACTGACTTCACTAGATCAGATCAAAAAAAAAAAGGATCTAATCTAAGCTGGCATTAGGAGCACCTAAATCAGTCAAACTGATTTACCTAATTAACATGGGTGAGCCTGAATCATCATGTGATCTAATCAAAATCTAACTCACCAAGATGGCTGGGTAAGTGAGATCAATGGAAGGGATATGCCATTAACTCGTTAAAGACCGAATCAGTGCGAGTAGCTTTCAATTAAAAATCACTGATCAAACTGTCAAACTTATCACACCATCCGATTTATTAGTTTTAATTTGACCAACCTAGTAATTTCGGATTCAACCATGTAGCCATGAATCAAGTTCATTTGATCCTTATTAAAGGCATGGACTTGACTAACTACAACTATTATAATTGAGTCTATAGAGTCCTTGACCTAATCTAAATTAATATTTAATTAGATTTGATCAATTACTCTAATTTAGTCTACTCTTTAACTAACCTTAGGTCTAACCCAATTTATGGACCTAATTCAACTAACCCAATAATCCATATTTTATGATTAATGACTTAGAGTCTTAATTCATAATTCTAGATACTAAATCATTATACTTAATATTTAATTAAGTTTATGGGTTGTGGGTTAAGGTTTGGTATTTTAAAAAATATTTTTTAAATTTTTGAAAGATTTTTTACAACTTAATATTATTCACTAATTGAGTCGACTCACTTTAAAATTGAATCAGCTCAATTCACAAATAATACTAGTTATAGGATTTAATCTGAAACTATGTACACTACATAATACTAAATCATGAATCAAACTTTATCTAATTATGCATTCATGATCATAAATCAGATTAAAGCCTAATATAATTAGATCATAAAAATATTAGATCAAATCTAAGATTTTATGATTAACGATATAGATCAACAACATATCAGGATAATCTTTTCACTGTAGGGGTTAAACCCTACAGTAGGACAACCTGCAGTCTATGCGATCTTGATTTTAATTTTTAGATCTAATTAATCAGATTATTAGATTAATATTTAGATCAATTCTAAATTATCAATCTAAAATATGCAAGCATATCATGTTTAGCGAACCTTATTTTGATACCATTTGAAGGAAGCAGTGTAGGATTTGCAGTGCTACTTTCAATTTTTTTTTAAAAATAGCTAAAATATAGTAAAAAATTAATTAATTAAATTAATTAATTTTTGATCATATCAGAATATTAAGCTCTACACTAAAGATCTAAACACAATATGCATGCATTCAAATAGATCTGAAAATAAAATTATGCAGCAAACTCTTTACTATATTAATCTATTCAGAACACAATATCTTTTCGTAGGTAGGTAATCACCGCAATCTGAATCCACTGGATAATGCTCTGATGTCGCACCACAGCCACACACGTATCCGACCTTTATGGTTGGTCCACACGAAGCCCTTGATCCCGATCTGTAGGTGGTGTGGTGCTCCCAAGCCTTGGAAGACCATGGATGGAGTCGGGGTGAGGGCTCTGGAGAGGCTAGGACAGGTATGGTCCTAGGGCTATGATAGAAGTTAACCTAGGGTGGAGGCGGCATGTAACTCTCCATGGGCTTGAGGTTTGGATATTAAGGGCCTGAAGGGGTTTGGTTGGTGCTTCGGAGATCTGGAATTCAAGATGGAGCAAGAAACCAAAGTCGAAGAATCAAGACTGTAGAAAGAAGATTTTCTGTAGGTTAGCCGGTTCAGTCCAAAACTAGGTCGGCTAAGTCTTAAGCATAGGCAAAATAAAAAAAGGTCGAGTTTCGGAACTGTAGGCATGGCATAGAACTGGGCTGGCTCAGTTTCAGACTGAGCCGATTCAGTGAAACTTAGCCGACTCAATGCTGAGACTGAGTCGGCTCAATGCACGGACAGAGTTATGCGAGGATCTATTTTGGACTAGGATCTGAGTTGATCCTAGGAGTCTTAAGGCCTGATTTGAGAGGTCTTAAGGGTGCTAATTCATGTATGGATTGGGATTAGATCCAGGGGATGAGAGCATGTAAGACGGGCTCGGTGAGTGCTTTCATGTATTAGGTTAGCCTAAGAAAATTTTTGAGCTGAAATTTATTAGGATTCATTTGGAAACTCTAAGGTATATAAATCAGGACATTGTAACTTTTACAAGAAGAAGAAAATACAATTGAGCTTTTCTCCCTAACTCTTTTCTCTCTTCTCTTTGGTTCCAACACCAAAATTCTAGCTTCTCTCATCTTTCTTAGATCTTCTTCAATTTGATGGATTAACATCTAGGTTCATGCAAGAGATCGAATCTACGGTTGTGGTTTCGAGCAGCCGTAGGAACAATAATTGGTATCAGAGCTAGGTTGAGCATGAAGAAGGAAGAAGATCAGTTTTCAGTAGAGATCAGCAGCGAGATTCAGATCTAAAGGCTTTCTCTAGGCTTCGTGAGGAAGAAAGTAATCACAGAGCTACTGTCCACCATCCCTAGTCAAGGTATTTCTCAGATCTATCTGTTTGCTGTTATTTAATTTGGATTGATTATGAAAAACAGCGAATTGAAGGTAGGATTAGAAAAGTATGATGGAAAGAAAAGTTTCATGATGTGGATGGTAAGGGTGGAGGATCTGCTGGTTCAGATGAGGTTGGATTCGACCTTGGAAGATAGGCTGGAGGAGATCACAGATAAGGAGTGGGTGTCCTTGGAGAAAATGGCATATGCCATGATTAGGGCTTATTTGATGGATGAGGTTTTGTATGGTGTGTTGAAGGAGAGAACACCCAAGGGATTATGTTCGAGGTTGCAGTAGTTATACATGGGGAAGAATATGTGCAACAAGTTGATGCTGAAGAAGTAACTGTATAGCCTTTAGATGCAAGAGGGCGAGGATGTTGTGGGACATATTCAGTGGTTTAAATGGATGAGCATGGACTTGCTCAATATAAGGATGAATTTAGAAGTGGAGGATAAGAGTCTATTGTTGCTATGTTCGCTATCCGAGAGCTTCGATCCGTTTGTGACAACTTTACTATATGGTAAGGAGACACTGATGTACGAGGAGATCGTATTAGTGCTTAGGTCCAACGAACAGCGAAAATAGATGACGAAAAGAGAGATCTTCCAGGAGAGTCTTGTGATTTTAGAGAAGCATAGGAAAGGAAAGAAGAAGGACGAACAAAGGGGCAGCAAGGGATCCAAGAGATGGTTCAACTTTGGAGAAGTAGAGCACTTTAAGCGGGAGTGCCCACTTTGAAAGAACTGCAAGGGAGGAGAAAGCTCGGATTCCATCAGTACAATCACTGAAAGTGAAGATTCGGATGAGCTCTTGGTGGTCTCAAAGAAGCCCACAGGATGCAGTGTATCTGAGATGGTTTCGGATAGGTCTGTGGAATGTAGAGGGTCTGAAGGATCAACGATGGTGTTTGAGGTACAGCAGCAGGTCCAGCAGTACAGCATTGGGTGGTTGGCCTCGAGGGACTCGGAGATAGAGTCGGCTTCTACGACATTAGGGGGACTTCAGTTCTAGGTGGAGCACCAGACAGAGGTGGCTTCACAGATGGAGGAAGCTGTGACATGGGTTCAGAGCAGAGGGGTGTAGAGGGAGGACCTATATCCCAGCATCAGTGCCAAATCTGTATAGATCTAGGTGGAGAGGATTGTGCAGGCAGATAGGCATGGCTCTGACAGGATAGTGTCAGATGTAACATCAGGATATGCGACGAGTGTCGGTAAAGAAACGTTGCATGATCTCCAAAAAAGTCTAGGACAAGTGATGCGGCTGTCAAGTAGAAGGATACGTATAACTCCAAAGATAGTGTAGAAAAATAAGCCAAGAACTTCAGTGGTAGAGGCGGTCATCCCGAAGGCTTCAAAGGAAGCTCAATAGTTGAAGAAGAATGTCAGTGGCAATGTGAGCACGAGGGGCTATCAGGACATGCAGGGACAATAGGATCGTACAGGAGGATGTTGCTAGGTATGCTAAGGCTTGGATGCACCAAGATGGAGATTATAGGTGGTGTGGTTCTCTCAAGCCTTGAAAGGCTACGAGCGGAGCCAGGATGAGGACTCTGGAGAGGCTATGATAGGTGTGGTCCTAAGGCTAGGATAGGAGTTGTCCTAAGGTGGAGGCGGCATGTAACTCTCCACGGACTTGAGGTTTGGGTATTGAGGACCTCAAAAGGCTTGGTTGGTCTTCAGAGACCTGAGATTCAAGGTGGAGCAAGGAACCAAAGTCAGAGAATCAAAACTGCAGAAAGAAGATTTTTTGTAGGTTAACCGACTCAGTCTAAAACTACGTCGGCTAGGTCTCAGAGCATAGGCAAAATAGAAAGGTCAAGTTTCGGAACTGCAGGCACGACATAAAACTGGGCTAGCTTAGTTTCAGACTGAGCCAACCCAGTGGAACTTAGTCGGCTCAGTGCTGAGACTGAGCCAGCTCAGTGCGTATGCAGAGTTGCATGAGGGTTTGTTTTGGGCTAGGGTTTAGGTTGATCCTAGGGGTCTTAAGGCCTAGTTTTAGAGGTTTTAAGGGGACTAATTCATGTATGGGTTAGGATTAGATCCAGGGGATGAGAGCATGTGAGACTTAGACTTGGTGATTGCTTTTATGTATTGGGTTAGCCAAAGAAAGTTTTTGAGCTGGGGGTTATTAGGGTTCATGTGAGAACTTTAGGGTATATAAATCAGGACATTGTAACTTTTACAAGAAGAAGGGAATACAATTGAGCCTTTCTCCCTAACTCTCTTTTCTCTTCTCTTTGGTTTTAACACCAAAACCCTAGCTTCTCTCATCTTTCTTAGATCTTCTTCAGTTTGCTGGATTGATACACAGATTCATGCAAGAGATCGGATCTACGGCTGTGGCTCTAAGCAGCCATAGGAACAACACGATCAGCTCCACTGGAGTGCTAGCTCCTCATCGGATTCTTCAATGGCTGATCACGATCGATCCAATCGATCATATATTTTTTGATTTTTTGGATATTCTAAAAAATCAAAACATAAATACTGGAGGATGATGAAGAGGTGTCTCAAATTTGGTGGCAATCCGATGCTCACAGCACTCGATCTCTCCATCCAAACCCATATTACCAAATTTAAGGTTTCACTCTACCCAAAAAACCTGACATATTGAAAATCCTATCACGCTCTCTCTGTGTAGGGTTTTTCTATGAAATAAGTTTTTATGGAAATATGACTTTCAAATCTATAAATTCTATTTAGATCATATCTAAAAATTGGATATCCCTAGAGGTGAAAATCAGAAGAGAAGAGAGGCATGAGGGAAAAATAAAGTGCTGCAGGATCCTGCTCACCTTCACTCCAAAATTTTTCTCACCCAAAACTAATGCCCAATCAGATTGAAATTTTTACCATGGAATGCTAACCCCCTCTCTTGCATTCACAAAAATTCTCATAATTTATTGACATGAATATCATAGGAAAGGTGCGTGGAAAGAGATAAGGGTCGGAAGTTGAACTTGTTTCAACCTCCCAACCAACATCAAATTCAAAAACCTTCTTATCCCTATCCAACGACCATACCAGAGTATTTGATTCGCAGAAGGACTCTCTTTCTGTTGAAAGATATATCCTAAAGCCAATCATCTAAGTAGTAGATGATTGAAATTAGTATATGAATTATCTAATAATAATAGTTATTTGATTGGTTCATCATAAAAGTTCTATCTTCCTTAAATGAACTCCTAAATTATGATGAAGTCCTTAGAACCACAATCAATTGATAAAGGAGGATTTATCAGATGGTTCTTAAATTGTTCATGAATAAATGATAAGTTATTAACAAGGATGATAACTTATCGAGTGTAGGTCGCTGTATGCCATATGCTTTGGTTGTCCTCGTAACCAAGTAGTGTGGAGACACTGATATGGCATTCAGGTAAGATGTAAGAGTACATTTCCACTGAATGTGAGCAATATAGCACCTACTATCAAGAGTGGCTAGCTATGGTCAATGGGTATAAGTGTCCCTCCGATCTGAGATCACCACAGTGACTTGCAAGCAACTCATCATACTTTAGTGCCGAACTGTCTGTATTTTTAATATAGGTTCGAAAGATTTTTAAGTACAGTTAAGTACTTGTAAAGTCGGTGTGTGAGTCAAGATGGATTGACTACTCTTGTTTAACTTTAGAAAGAGAATGACTCGCTGTGTTTTTAATTTAGCAAAACCTAGGCCTGGGTAATCCTCGTGAGGTATCATGAAATTTGTAAAATTTTGAGACACAATAGAGATGACTTGTACGAGTGTTTGACAGCATACTCGAAGTCATCTTGAGCATTATTGGTCATAGGGATGAATTATACGGTAATAATGGGCCAGGGTTTTAAGAATGTTGCTTTGCATACATTCGATCTATTCGGACATCGGAAACCATTGCTAGATGGTAACTTCGATTGGTACAGAAATTGATTTCTATGCTACCAGCTTAGGTTCGAACTTATAAGGTCACACACATTAGAGCTTGTAACTTGATCAGATGGTTAATTAACGATTGAGAATCGTTTCAAGGTCAAACATTCAATGCGATTGATGTTTAACCTAATGCAAGTATTGCAGGAGGATTGATTAGCAATTGGATTGTTAATTGGCTTAATTTGATTGAGCAATCGGATTGAGATCAAGTCTAATTGAATTAGATTCAATTAGAATTGGTTTGGACTTAATTGGGTTAAGTCCAATTGGTTTATTGGATAAGCCAATTGCAAGAAAAAATCAATTCCTCGTTGGACTAAAATTTAAGTGAATCTAATTTCAAATTAACTTAGGATTTAAATCAGAATTAAATATGATTTGATTTAATTTAATTAGGCTCCTAAATAGACTAGGATCATCCTTAATTTATTGTGTTTTATCTGATTTAAATATGATTTAAACTGGGCTTTGACCTAATCAAATAGGAGGAGTCCCAATTGGACTGGAACTCTCTCCCTTCCTTGCGTCAATAAAAGCCAATGCCTACTTTTATTTTTTTAGATCTTTACTTGAGTTTTTTCATGCCAATGAGAGGTCCCCATGCCTCACCTATCAGATTATTTAAAATATTTTTTGATTTGGTCAAAACTAGAAGGAAGTTGGAAATTGTTTCCTACTTGGAAGAGTCATTTTTGACCCAAACTCCTCCCTCTTTTATGCGCCAACTCTACCCACACCCCTCTATCTTATTTGGCCCTTTCTCTCTTGCTTTTGTGCATGAGATTCAGATGTCTCATGCATAATTTTTAGGGAAGGGGGCGTCCAAGAGTTGGACACCCCATAGGATTCCCAAGAGTCCCTCCTTGACTAGGTTTTGACCTAGTCAAAAGGGGCTCTAAGGGGGATGACTCTTAGAGATTTTAGTGGTGTCAAAAGCTCTAAAATTCTCATGATAAAAACCAGAAGGAAGAGAAGGTTTGGCATGGGGGTTATAGGCGCCTACTTCCTTGAGAAATGGGTTTCATTATGACACAAAAAGTTCATGTCTTAATGAAGACAAAGGTAAAAGAAAAATCTATTTTCTCTTAGAGATTTATTTTCTAACCTTTTCTTATTTTCTTGTATGATTTTTATATGATAAAAATCTGAGAGAGAGAGAGGGAGAAGAAAGGCTTAAGGAAAAATGGCACCAAGATCCTTAGAGAAAAGGTCTTCATCTGGATATCAATCGTTGATATCATGAAGGCATAAAGGTAAGAGAAGATTATCTTCTCTTTGTTTTCTTTTGAGTATCTTCTTCTTCATTATTTTATGTGATTTTTATATGATAAAGATTCGAAAGAGAGAGAGAGAGGAAGAGGGCATGGGATCTATGCTCCAAGGTGTTAGGGCATGGTGATCATTTTTGGACATGATCTGATTATGTCCTGATGTGAGAAGAAGAAGAGAAGAAAGTCTTCTCTTAGGGTTTTCTTGAGAGCCCTTCTTCTCCATCCTTTTATGAGATTTTTATGAGAAAAATCAGAGGGTGTGAGATCTGAAAAAATAGAAAAAAATCTAGAGAATGTCTCTTCTAATCCTAGCATAGAGATGTTTTCAGGACATCAACCGTTGATGTTCTGAAGGGGAAGATTTATCTTCTCTTAGGGTTTTTTTCATATATTTTTATTTCTATTTTTGGGAGATCCAAAAGTTAGATTTCTCTCTCAATCCTCCATGTATTCTTCATCTCTTGGTGAGTCCAAGAGATCTGAAGAATACTTATTTGATTGATCATCAGGAGGAATCTGCGAGAAGCTAATACTTCGAGCGGATCTTCGTTCGACGAACATTCGATCTATGTTGCAGGTTCATGTGGATCACCTATAGAGGTTGGACGCTTGTGTAGCTCCAAAGATAATAATAGATTCAACCATAGAGTTTTCGACCCACGCAAAGATAAGATATTTGATTTCTTGGTGACCTAGATGCGATCTAGGGTTAGATCTAGAATTATTGTAGATCTAGGTATTGATATGATCAATATCACTTATGATTAATTTAATTTTAGATTTATATTTGTATCATAACATGTTATAGATCTTTGATGTAGAGTTTTATAATTTGATTACATGCATGTTATAGATTAAATAGTTTAATCTACGTCTTTCGCTGCTCTATATTTCGAAAAAGTTTTGAAATCTATGCATAAAATTCTACATATTTTTTAACAGTGGTATTAGAGTATCTAAATTCTTTTATAACATGTTCATGTATACTTAAGAATAAATTTAAAAATTAAAATTAATTAAAGATCGTAAATACTGCTATAAGGTTGTCCTGTTGTAAGGTTAACCCCTTACAATAAAAAGGTTGTCCTAGTATGTACTGATCTGAATTTGAATCATGAATAATTTAAATTAGATCTAAAAAAATTTATGATTTAATTTTTTAATTTAAATATAAAATTAAATAGATGTTTGATCTATTTTAGATTATTTAGATTAGATCTAAATAATATCAAGATTACATAAACTGTCGTAAGGTTATCATGTTGTAAGGTTAACCCCTTACAATAAAAAGGTTGTCCTAGTATGCGCTGATCCAAGAAACTTAAATCATAAATATGTTAGATGAGATCTAAAATAATTTATGATTTATTTTTAAATTTTAAATCTAAATTTAAATGATTTATGATCTGATTTTGATCATTTAGATGAGATCCATGTGATATGTTTTATGTTTAGATCTAGATCCTTATGTTGCATATGTTGGATATGTAGCTTTTATTTTTTAATCTAGAATGAATATGTATGATGTATTTATTTTATAGAATTTTAAATTACGAACTTACTTTCTGCAAAATCCTAGATTCGAAATCCTAGGACATGATTTAAATAATGAAACAAATCTGATTTAAAACCTTGTATTGAATACGATTCAATGTAAATTATTTATAATTTGAAGATATTTCAAATAATAAAATCAGAAACTAGTTCTGATGTTCCATAAATCTAAACTTTGAACTTAATTAAGAATTAAGTGATTGTTTAGGATTTAGGATTGTGATTTGAAGATCCTAAGATAATTTCATAAAACTTAGGTTAAAGGTTAAATGTGTTAGTTTTGATCAGGTCATTAACTAGGTTAGACCTAGGGTTAGATTAAATATAGACTTAGTTAAGAAATTATTCCAATCTAATTAATAGTTAATTAGAATTAGGTCATTTCTTTTCTATCGATCAATTCAATAGTTGTAGTTGATCAAAGTCCATATATCTAACAAATGGACCTGATCATGGCTTAGTGGTCAAGCTCGAATCTTTAGGCAGACTAAATTAAAATTGATAAATTAATTGGTGTCTAAGATAAGTCTGACATTTCATATCGATGGTTTTTAATTGGCAGCTCGCTTATCTGACCATTTCTGATGGTGTATAAGGCAAGCCTTGGCAGACCCTCCCACCAATCTTACTTACCTGACCAATGTAGTTAATCAAATCTTGATTAGGTTGCTCATTAATTCATGCTAATCCATGTCACATAGAAAATCAATGAGACTGATTTCATTCAGTGAGACTGATTTAGGTGCCCATGGATCAAAATTGATCATAATCCTCATCAATGACTTATGAAGTCAGTGGGAGGACCTGAGTTGGTGAAGTCAGTGGGAGAAAATTGGTCCATGTTCTTTCTATCCTCAAATCACTGATAATTTAAATTCTCTAAAATTATTAGGTCCTTAAAATGATGAAGTTATGGAGATAACCGAGTCATAGCCTCCCATTAAGGTGTTTGATAATGAGTCCATTAACTCAATAATCATTAGAGGCGCATAGGCCTGGTGCTTGTTGACTAATGAAATTATCATTCATCATATGACGATTTGGATGTGTCTCTCTAATGGTGGTTAGGTTGATCAACCATAGTTGGACTTAATCATTCATTAATTAGATGCTCCAAGTATGCTCATGTTAATGGTTGGACGTAATCGGATCGTTACAGTAGAGGCCCTAGCCTACTAATTAGATTTTTAGGGTAAAATTAAATTACT
>QRFJ01000086.1:1135801-1139464 GCA_006176705.1 Cocos nucifera | reverse complement strand
AGAGAGAGAGGAAGAGGGCGTGGGATCTGTGGTCCAAGGTGTTGGAGCATGGTGATCATTTTTAGACATGATCTGATCATGTCCTAATGTGAGAAGAAGAAGAGAAGAAAGTCTTTTCTTAGGATTTTCTTGAGAGCCCTTCTTCTCCATCCTTTTGTGAGATTTTTATGAGAAAAATTAGAGGGTGTGAGATCTGAAAAAATAGAAAAAAATCTAGAGGAGAAGGTCTCCTCTGATCCTAGCATAGAGATGTTTTCAGGACATCAACTGTTGATGTCCTGAAGGAGAAAATTTATCTTCTCCTAGGTTTTTTTCATATGTTTTTATTTCTATTTTTTAGGAGATCCAAAAGTTAGATTTTTTTTTTCAATCCTCCATATATTCTTCATCTCTTGGAGAGTCCAAGAGATCTGAAGAATACTTATTTGATTGACCATCAGGAGGGATCCGTGAGAAGCTAGCACTCAAGCGGATCTTCGTTCGACGAACCTTCGATCTGTATTGTAGGTTCGTGTGGATCATCTGTAGAGATCGGATGCTTGTGCGGCTCCACAGACAACAACAGATTCAACCATGAAGTTCTCGACCCATGCAAAGGTAAGAGATCTGATCTCTTGGTGACCTAGATGCGATCTAGGGTTAGATCTAGAATTGTTCTAGATCTAGATATTGATATGATCAATACCATTTATGATTAATTTAATTTTAGATTTATATTTGCATCATAACATGTTATAGATCTTTAATGTAGGGTTTTGTAATTTGATTACATGCATGTTGTAGATTAAATAGTTTAATTTATGTCTTTCGCTGCTTTATATTTCGAAAAAGTTTTGAAATTTATACATGAAATTCTACATGTTTTCCAACACCTTCTGCGTGTCCACTCTAAGAATGCACAAAAAATTGCATAAAGTAAAATTAAAGTGGATGTGAGAAAAGGATAAGAACGAGAGGGAGTTGAGAAGTTTCAACTTCTACATTGAATTCAAAATTCAAATTATTTTGACCAGTCCAACCATTGGACTAGGTCAAAGGCAGAAGAGATAAGGGGTGCAAAAGGTATCTAGGTATGAGGAAAATTCATGTAAAATAAAGAGGGGCATGGGTTAAAGGTTGGTCAAATATTGTAGGTGCAGGGAGTTGAAAGTTCAAACCTCTTTTGACTTTTCAAAGTTAGTTTCAACTAAACCAATTATTCCAGACCCAATAAGTCCAAGTCAAATCTAACTAAATTAGGCTTAACCCAACTTATTAAATTTCTAATTAAATTAGAAATCAATTTGGTCCAACCCTTGATTAAATCAAGGTCAAATCTTCCACAGCGATTAGGTCAACTCAAGACCTGATCGGGTCAAATCCAATTCGATCAAATTTGATCAAATTTTCATCGCTCAATCAAATTAAGTTAATCAACAATCAAATTGTTAATTAATCCTTCAATAAACATAGAGTTCCAATCGGATGGATGTCTAGTTAACAAAGTCCATCAACATGAAACTCCTGAAGAGTCTCAAACCAGTGAAACTTTTGAACCCAGTGTTCTAAACAAATCAAATTCATGATCATAAAATCCCAGACCAGTAGGACTCTTGATCAGAGAGGACTCAGAGTCCTAAATGAGTAGGACTCAGAGTCCCAGTCCAATGAAACTTTTGGTCATAGAGTCCCAGTCCAGTGGGACTCTTGACCATAGTGTCATAAGTCATCGAAACTCATGATCAGCCATCAGATCAGGTAGGAACTCCTTATGTGTATGACCTCATAGATTTAAATCCTAAGCTGATAGCACAGCAATCAATTTTTTATACCAATCGATATGACCATCTAGCAATGATACCCGACGTCCGAATAGGTCAAAAAGTTATAATGCAACAATGACGAATCTGTGGAATATGGTTACCGTATAATTCATCCCCTTGACCTCGATGCTCAAAGGATGATTTAGGATTTACTATCAATCTTAAAATTTATTCACAGTGTATTTCAAAATTTAGCATCCATCATATGGATTATCCTAGCCGAGGATTTGCTAAATTGAAATACAGCGATATACTTACTCCAATACTTAGAGGGATCAATTCCATCTTGACTCACACACCGATAAGTCAAGTACTTGACTGTACCTAATAGCTTTCCATCACTGAATTAAAAATTCAAGTAGTCCGATACCTAAGTATAGTGAGTTGCTTGTAAGTCACCGTAGTGGTCTCAGGTCTAAGGGACACTTATACCCATATCCTTCGGGGCTAATCTTGACAGAAGAAAAGCTCTGGAGTTGATCATGTTCAGTATAGATGTACACATACATCTCACTTACATGCCATACCAGTGTCTCAACATTCCTTAGTTATTAGGATAACCAATCTATATGGTACACAATGACCTATACTCGATAAACATTATCGTCCTAAGTAACAATGTATCTTTTGGTCGTGAATAATTTAAGAACTAAATGATAAATTCTTCTTTGTCGAATCTAGATAGTCCTAAGGACTTTATTACAATACAGGAGTTCATTAGAAGATAATAGATTTTATGATGAAAAATATCAAAATAATTTTTATTAATTTATAATTCATATATAATTATAAATGTATAGTCTAATCATCAATAAGCTGATGATTGACTTTGGGACATATTCCCAACAATCGTCTATACCAGAAGGACCCTAGGAGCTAGGCAGCTTGTCCTCGAGGGTGATTCTACCACGGTTGTATCTTGGCTACTGAAATGCATTGGTGGTGGAGCCACTCATCTTCTTTTGCGAGATGCCTTAATGTTGTTAAAAGGATGTACAAATCTAATCATTAGACATATCTTTTGAGAGGCAAATACCATAGCTAACTAGGTGGCAACCTTTGTAGTTGAGCATACTAGCAACTTTTTATGGACTAAGGATGGGGATGTTCTCGGGGATCTCTAGGACCTTTTGTTCTTCATTCTTCTAATTGTATTCATGTAAGAAATATTTAAATAAATTATCTTATTAAAAAAAAAGGTTGAATCGTATACCAATTTTTCATGCCTTTGTCCTTGAAAGTAAGGTTGTATTTGGTAGCCAGCAATCTATCCTGATTGCTGATAATTTAAAAGAACTCCATCAGATTATCATATTTGGTATACCTTTTAGATTGGTAACCCAAATTATCAGGTAATCTAGATTACCTCTCATGAGATAATCTGGATTACCAATGGGATGGATGGCTATTCAGTTACCAAATATTTAGTAATCTGATAATGATAAGTTTGAACAAAAATATTCTCATTAAAAGTATATAAAATATAATATTTTATTATATTATAATAATAATAATATAATATAATATTATATTATTATTATAATATAATTATATTATATTATTTTATTATATATTATAATATCTAATATATCATATATAATATATCTATGATAAATATAATATATATATAATATAAAATTATTATTATATAATAATATTATATAATATAATATTATGTTGAGGTAGACTAGGCTTCGATCAATCGGAGCTCAGTCTACATCCAGTCGAATCTCAGACCATTCGATCAGCACGCATCTTCTAGCGCACCTGAAAAGATGCATCGACTGAAAAAAAAATTAGGTGTGCCTGCTGAAAAAAATAGGCATGTCTAAAAAAAATTCAAAAAAAATCTGCTGCTAGA